>JAVTVY010034460.1:0-145406 GCA_036873755.1 Hanleya hanleyi
AACAACAACAACAACAGCCCCCAGTCGAGCCGGAATATTATATGTTATTAATCGATTGTTTTCGTATTGCCTTCGTATTGACCTGAGGGTCGCCGTATTGGCCCGAGGCCGCAGGCCGAGGGCCAATACGGCGACCCGAAGGTCAATACTACGGCTATACGAAAACAATCGATTCATAATATTTTTATTAATTGACATATACTGGCCGTTTTCTTGTTTTTCCGAGCTTGAGTGGCAGCATCCGTTTCTTGATCTGTAACAGGTTTAAATCGTCTCCACATATCTCCTCAAGCTCTAAAATTCCACCCACGAACCCTTGAATAACACGCTCTGCGCTCGCCATCGCGCTGAACAAACAACACTGCTGTCGTCTGCTTCTCCAGTCGTCGGTCCTTACTGCTAGTTACGGCTGCACTCGTTGACCTCGGCCAATACAACATTCAACCCGGCCAATACAGCTTTCAACTCGGCCAATACAACTCGGCCAATACAAGTCGAGTTCGACATGACGTATGGACAGGCCGTTTTACACTGTATTCGGGTAATAACATACACAGCCAATTAATAAATACCCATAGCAGCTATTCCACCCGCACGCTTCCTGCAAGACCTCCTGCCCATATCTCCTGACATCGAAGAAGGCCACCATCAACACCTATATACCCTCCAGCCACACCGATATTTTTCAGTCAGTGAGATGGAGTAGACAGGAAAACTCCCCCTGAAGAAAACAGAGTCAACAAATTGACTCCAACGGCCCTTTTCAGGGCCAACCCATTGCTGTCGAAAGAGAGCTTCTAACTTGGCACAAATTCAAATCACAGGTCCTACATCATGCCCTCTTTATTCTATAGTATTAGCAAACTGCAACACCAAAAAACAATCCCTGCCCCATTAACGGTCCTTTTCAGGGCCAACCTCTTACTTCGAAACACACAGGGTTTTTTTCTCAGTGTTTTAGGGCTAACCCATGCAAAAATTTGGCGCAAAATGAACGGCATGATTGCAGATAACATTACAGCCCGAATCATAACGGACTTTCACGGACAAGGGGGGCGGGTGGAATATAAAAAAACTAGAACGGGTACGATACGATACGATACGATACGATACGAATTTTATTACGATCAAAGTAAACGTACAGTGATCAAGGGGGAGTAACTCCCATTACGATACGATACGATACGAATTTTATTACGATCAAAGTAAACGTACAGTGATCAAGGGGAAGTAACTCCCAACATAAACACTGATACGGGTACGGATAGAGAGAGAGATGCGCAC
This sequence comes from Hanleya hanleyi, assembly GCA_036873755.1. Lineage (NCBI taxonomy): Eukaryota > Metazoa > Mollusca > Polyplacophora > Lepidopleurida > Hanleyidae > Hanleya > Hanleya hanleyi. The sequence goes on from JAVTVY010034460.1 coordinate 1,285, forward strand.
CTATAACGTGTACGGCTACGGACTAGGTTTTTTTTTACATTTTAACATGGCAAAATTTAGACTAGGTGAATTTGGTGTAAAATGAAGGCATTCTGTCGTGACCCAGAATGCATTGGGGTAATATTATAGAGTGGAATGGACTTTTAACCTGGAAATTGATGTGTTATTTACCTATTATTACCTAGGTATGTGTGCGGGAGTTGGTGTTATTTTTTTTATTTTGTGCTTTTTGAGTTTAGAAGTTTCCCCTTTCGGAAAGATGGGGTGGCTCTAAAAAGAGCCTTTGGAAGATGTAAGGCATTACATCGTTGGGGTCAGGTGGCATTGTCTTCTCACAGTACACACCGGGCATATCAAGGCTATGAATTCACACACTAGGGGGTTGTAATCGTTCGGACACTCTGGTAATCGGGCATGTCGGTGTATACAAGCTATACACAAGGCTTGATGCCCACAGGGGAAAATGGCGTATTTGGCGAAGTGGTTACAGCATTCCACGCAGCGTAAATAGGATGCTGCTTGGCATTCTGTGTTGGATGCCAGTGTTGTTCTTATTGCGGAAGCGTAGTGGATGACGTCTTCGTTTTCTTTTTTGCTTATTTTTCTTGTGTTCTCTCTTATTCTCTTTTTTCTTGCGTCTTTTCTGTTTTTTCTTGCGTCTTTTCTGTTTTTTCTTGCGTCTTTTCTTTTTTTTCTTGAGTCTTTTCTGTTTTTTCTTGAGTCTTTCTTTTTCGGGTACTGTCTTTTTCTGTCTTTTCTTAAGTCTTTCCTCTTCTCCTCTTTTGCTTGTCCTTCGCCTTCTTCTTCTTCTTCTTCTCCTTCTTCTTCTGTTTCTGTTTCTTCTTCTGTTTCTTCTGTTTCTTCTTCCGTTTCTCCTGCTTCTTGTTCTCCTTCTTCTTCTCCTTCTTCTCCTTTAGCTTGGAGGCTTTGTTGTTGTTGTTTCAATATATCTTCTAGCACTCGGTCCATGTCGTCAAAACGTTGGTATTCGACTGTGGTAAGATCCGGTGTCGCTGCTGGGGGGTCACTAAGATCCGGTGTGGCTCCTGGGGGGTCTTGATTAGGGTGGTCCTGGGGTTCATCTGTAAATAAGTCTTCCATTATAGCATCCAGCCATGGCTCGTCATGTACCATATTAATGATGTTGCCGAGCAGTTGTACTTCATCATCATCATGATTTGTCATCAAGTCTGGTATGTCAATATCCATGATTTCAGCCAGGGATGACTCCATGACTGTGGACTCAGGCTCGTCAAATACAGGGTAATAGGCTGGTGAATTTGCACTGGTAAAATGAAAAGCTTCTGCACATCTAGTAGACACTGGCATAATTGTGAATGAATCAGTAAATACTGCGCGCTATTTATAGTGTAACGCGCGGACGTGAGCGTAATTTTTATATTTTTTTGTGCTCACTTACGCTGGAGAAATATTATTGTGTTTCTTTTCCAATTTTAAACCGGTGTGATTTTGCAATAAATGCGAGTGCACGTATAAATTTTATTTCAAGTTGAACTGGAGCAACTGATCGTGTAGCATTTAAAAATTTAGAAGGGTAGCGGTAGACTAAGCCACTATTTTAATGATTTTATCGATTTTTAAACCCGTAACGTTATGGTTAGGTAGTGTGGAAAACCCGGTACACTGGAAATAAATCGGTTTTCCTGGGTAAAAATACGTCAAGTATGTTGCTCACAGCCTTATAATGTCACCCTGAAAATTGTAGCTGGTTTATCGAAAGAAAACTAGGAAATTTTATCCTTGGGCTACGGTAACACAGCACTATACAGTGTGCAGGCAAAATGTGAGTACAGCTATGGGTGTCAAATGGGGGTGTGTTACCGTAGCCCAAGGATAAAATTTCCTAGTTTTTTCTTTTCGATAAACATGCTGCAGTGAACTCACATTTATTGCAAAAAATGAGACCCGTTTTAAAGTTGGGAAAATAAAACACAATTTTTTTTAGCAGATACCACCATCTTGGACCCACTCCCACAGGCCGCCATCTTAAACCCACCACCCACCACCACCTCCCACAGGCCGCCATCTTAAACCCACCACCCACCACCACCTCCCACAAGCCACCATCTTAAACCCACCACCCACCACCACCTCCCACAGAACGCCTAGACTATAAATAACGCGTAATATGTTGCCATTTATTCACAACTACAATCATGGGTACAAGACGAAGGCTATTCACCGATCCTAGAGATCCTAGAGAACACAGAGAGGTGATTACGAGTGAAGAACATAACGATGGAGTGACAATAATTACAAGCTTTCAGCAGGTTATTGCCGACGAAACGATGATACGGCGAAGTGAAGAACAACTGGAAGAGCTCAGGAGGGAAGCAATGGAAGAAGATGCGAGGTTGATAAGACAGCGAAGTCAAGAACAAGACGAAGAGATCAGGAGGGTGGCAATGGAAGAAGAAGATGAGGATGTAACTGATGAAGAAGAACTCCCCTGGTTAAACAGTAACAGACCTCCAGCAAATACAACGGCTACCCAAACGCCAATTATAACAACGTCGGCTACCGAAACAACAACAACAACAACAACAACAACAACACCACCACCACCATGCTCTTGGGCCGAGGTAACCCGCCTGAACGAACAGATTAATCACATGAGACAAGACATGGATCAAATGGACGCTGTGATTTCAAAACAAGAAGAAGACATACATAAGGAAGAAAGTAAATCAAGCTGCAGCGTGTGTACAGACGAGGAAAGCCTGTACGCCCTATTTCCGTGCGGGCATTTATGCCTATGTGAAGAATGCTGGGTGACGCTAACATGTATAGGGGACATGTGCCACTGCGCTGAAACGGACGAACAGCATTTAAAAATCAAGTGTCCCGTGTGTAGGAAGCAGGTGGCCGGGGTAAAGAGAATCTACCGCTCCTAAAACAAGTGTCGTAACACTTTTCCAAAGTCCCTTTTCAGGGCCACCCCATCTTTCCGAAAGAGGAAACTTCTAAACTCAAAAAGCACCAAAAAAAAATAACACCAGCTCCCATCACCCCTATGAATTTTTTTTTTTTTAATACAATTATCTTTGCAAAAAAGAATGAACACTAACAACCATTTTTTAATTTTCTACTATTTTTATTAACACAAATAGAATGAACGTGTTCACCAAACTCTGGGTATTGAATTTTAATACAATTATACGCTATGAAGGCGCTTCAATGCACATAGAATGAACATAAAATGAACATAGTGTAGGAATACGTGAGGAGAGAAGCCGTATTTTCAGCTTGAGCAAGACTGGCAGATGATAATGTCTGAATGTTCCAATGCAATAAGACTTGAAAATGTTCAATATTTATACAACAAGACAATAGAATGAACGTCTTCAACTCTGAGTATTGAATTTAATACAATTAACAGTAAAAACTCTGAGTATTGAATTTTTAATACAATTATACGCTCTCAAGCCGCTTCAATGAACGTGTAGGAATACGGTAAATGTTTTTCAACACCACACTTGTTCAATAGTTATGCAACAAGACTTGTTTGAACTCATCATCGTCTTTCCGCCCCTGGTGCACGTAGATGTAGGTAGCAATCTCTTCACGTGGAATTCTGGGAGCGCAGGCAGCTTCCAATGCCAGGGCAATTTGCTCCTCGGTCACGTCCTGTAGTGCCTCAGCGCGTATGAGAGTACACTATTGTCCACACACGTATGCATGTTTATCGGACTGTTGTTCCCATAGCCTGCACATGCTTGGATACGCAAGTGTCGAATGCGAGGTCTGATAAGATCCAGGACTGTGTCGATGTACTTCTTATAAATATAGTGAGATATCTGGTAAGCCAGGGCTTGACGAATTGTAGCTGTGAGACTCTGCAACTTCCGCCACGCCGTTATTTTCAAGGTGACACCTCGAGGACAAGGAACACGCTCTTGCGTATCTAACCTCATTTTCCATTTGCGGATATGCACCAGGAGCTGGTCGTTGAAATAGGCACAGCTGACAAAGATGTCGCCACCCACATAAAATTTCGCTTCGTTACCCCCCTGGTCGCGAATAACCGCATCGATGGCGTAATCAAGGGTCTCTAGTTTTTGCCAGGTGTCGAAGGTCAAGGCAATATGCCTAGCGGGTCTGTCGTTATAGGCCGATGCGTTAAAATGCACTTCTTCGTCTTTGACACTCACAGTTAAATAGGCTGAGAGCTCCCAAATGTTCGTGTGGGCTGCCTGGTAGGCCTGCTGGATAATGTTATTGATATCCTGCACAGACATAGGAAGTTGCACCTCTTCTTCTTCTTCTTTCACAGGCTCAGGCACTTGCTGGGGTACTGGCTGAAGCACTGACTCAGGTATTTCTAAAGGTGTTAGTCGGGGCCGTTTGGGTCGTGCAACGCGTTTGGCAGGTACACCAGACGCTGGGTGCGTACGTTTGCTAGCTGTACGCTCTTCGGTGGTATCCATGACTAAGATATCATCATCTTGTATAACGTCGGCTTGAAGTAGATCTGCTAGTTCTTCATTTCCCGTCTTCTTCAATCCCTCCACGAAGGCTAGAAATGCATAGGGGGTAGAGCGCAGTACACCGTCGATGAGGGCTCTGTTTTGTGCTGAAGTGGTTTTCTCAGCCATGATTTCTTCGACACGCTGTTTCAGAAGTATGTTTTCCTCCATAAGCAAATCACATAATTCGGCCACATGCTGCATCTCATCAATGAGGCGAACACGGTACTTTCGAAGCTTCACTAAAAATGATGACTCCATGACTGTGGGCTCAGGCTGGTGAGTAACTGCTACGGTGTAATAGTCTGGTGAATTTGCACTGGTAAAATGAAAAAAAGTAAAAGGTTCTCCACAGCTCATACAAGCAGGCAAGCAGGCTGGCTGGCTGGCTAGAGGTGAGGCAGGCAGGCAGGCAGGCAGGCAGGCTGGTCAGGTCAGGTCAGTCAGAGTGCTCCGCAGGGTAGTGCAATGAATACACCCCACCCCTAAAAATCGCCTCCTTTTATACGTTTTTCTACAATCCGCCATCTTAAACCCACCACCACCACCTCCCACAGGCCGCCATCTTAAACCCACCACCACCACCTCCCACAGACCGCCATCTTAAACCCACCATCACCACCCACCCACAGGTCACCTATACCATCTTACCCAAGGCCCACCATCTTATCAACCACCACCACCCCACATCCGCCATCTTAAACCCACCACCCACCACCACCTCCCACAAGCCGCCATCTTAAACCCACCACCACCACCTCCCACAGGCGCCATCTTAAACCCACCACCACCACCTCCCACATCCGCCATCTTAAACCCACCACCCACCACCACCTCCCACAATGACCCCTCTGACAGAATACTCGCTTCTGATTGGCTGTCGCTGTGACGTCACAGAGGTCATATGCAAATTTCTGAGGTCAATACGACTCAATTTGCTTGCTGTATACTACTAACATGGTACAAACCATGCTGCCCTAAGCTGGAGGGCCGAAGAGCCGTAGGCGTTAATTGGTTTCAGTGACTGTGAAGGTGGCTCCGTTTGTTAAGTAGACACGCCTGACTTCAGATGGATGTAGCTGAATAGTGCTGTACTGTGTAAATTTTAAAACAATACGCTACATAGTACATCAATGTGGATACTTCACATATTGGTATGTTGCTCTGTTGAAGGAATGGAACACAATGGCACGTCAGAAAACGAATAAAACTGTGTACAGCAGAATTGTAGGGTTTGCGAGTTCATTGGCTTAGGACATGCAGAAAAAGATGATGAAGAGTATTAGTTATTACCGCATCACTCGTGAGATGTGGGTGCACATATTTGAAGATTTGTAAACGAGTGAGTGAGTAGGATTTAACGTAGCTTTCATTATTTTCAGTCATATCACGACGAAACCAACTAACCACCACCCAGCCAAGTTGCGTTCCTGTTGCTTCAAGGAAGACATCTTTGAAGCAACATGGAACCAGTCACCCCCCATCCACCCTATAAAACACTGAGGACAGCACACAAGACACAAACAGGACGCTTACATGGTACAATAAAGACAAGTGATAGTACAGTTCCTGTTGCTTCGCAGTTGCTATTCAGTGGTTTCCCAGAGAATAGTAGCTACGACGGGGGGTACAGTTCCAACATAGCTATTTCAAATAGTTGTTACAACTTCCAACGATATATCACAGGGTTAGGTTCTACCAGAAGATGTAAAAAAAAATCCAGGATGAATACAAAGAGATTACGCCACAGTGATTTAGTAAAAGGCAAACATTTGGAAGGGAAAATTACGAAAATGACGAAAACTTTTTAGTCACACCCTTATGTTCGCCATTTTGAATTTACCCGCCATTCTTTCCTCTGGATGTCATGCAAATAGACTCAAAAATCATGTGCTTTGTTTTAATGCCAAACAATGCCAGCTCTCGTTTTTTGTCGTTGTTGAGGATATGGCTTAGTAAGTTTGGTAAGGAGCTCACCCCAGGCCTTGTACGGTTAATTCCCATTGGTACACCATAGGCGAATTCAACCAACTTGTTAGGTCGGGGGGGGGGGGGGGGGCGGATTTGCATATTCCATTTATGGCTCTAGAACCTTTCCTAATACTATACTGACTTTGGATTCGTTTACTTCAAACTCGTTGTGACAATGCTTCAATATATAAATATTCCATTATTCTCTGATGAGAGGAAATCAGTTGGTTATACGATGTTTCTGAGAAGCTTGTTACTGTTGACGTAGTTGTAGGGCATTGAAACTTCCGATTTTGTGTATAATTGCTGAAGCTGTCCGATTATGTGCATGTGCACGTTTATAACAATATTGTGACTCATGACCAGTATTTTAATTCGGCTTACAGCTATACAAATGACACATTTCCCCTAACTTCCAAATACAGAATACGTATCAGTATTGTGTATCCTTGCCTTGATCCATCCAGCCTCCACACAGCGCATGCTCTGTTTCACAGGTTCAACCACCTCGCTGGGGGGTCTAATAATACCCCAGCCACCAGTCAGATTTTTGGACTGGATTCCGGGTCGCGCGCACATCGCCAGATGTGACATCATATATAGTTTGAATCCGGCCGAACGACTCCTTCAGTTTTGCACGTGAGCGAACTACTTTTCATATGCTCTGTCCAGATAAACAGGAAAAATAATCTCCAGATAATTCTTTTTAACGCTACCAGATGAACAGGAAAAATAATCTCCAGTAATTCTTTCGAACGCTAGGTCTTCAGAGACTTGAAAGGTAATCGAAATGTTCTGCAAACTTTCTTTTTACTATGTCACTTCCGGCGATGTGCGCGCGGTCGGGAATCCTGTCTAAAAATCTGACTGGTGGCTGAGGTATAACCAGACCCCCAGCGAGGTGGTTCTGATCCACCCTGTATTTGTACCATCTCGGCACAGTGACGGAGTTGTCCTTGTTGTTGTTGAATGAAATAAAAACATTGTCATTTCCATTGTGGTGTCGGTATATTAAAAAATGAGAAATAATTAATTTTTGCAAAATTTGATTTTGTTCCTTATTTGATATCAATAACAACGACAACCATTCCTAAAGTAAATCCCTGTGCATCTCTCTCACACGAAGGAAACAGTTAAAGCACATCATCTGGGTCGTTACAATACTGTGCTGGTTTCAGTAGGACTGGAGGTAATGAGAATGGTACTGAAAGTGCGATGGGACGGTATACATTATAGGGGAATACCTGTCATCCGTTCCAGCAATTTCACGTTTTCGAGAACTTGAATGCAACTTTAAATGTATCTATAGCTTGGTAACACTGTTTACCCTTAAACTTACCTCTCAGATTTAAATCATTTGGTCACTTTTTATATTCATGCCCTGCAATGGAAGAAAAGGTTGTTCGATGTGTTACTACGGTACCGAGATTCCCGAACAATTCACCCAATGGAACGCACAACGATTGTGTAATAGGCCTAAACAACGGGCATGTGTTTATTATGATGGAATTATACGACTTCCCGACGCAATCGCTGATGACCCAAACAGACAAGTGTCACCTAGGAAACATTTAACACGATATGAAGACAAACGTGATAGACTCAGGTGTTGGCGACAGTAATTGACCATAACGTACTAATTAAGGTAATGGGAATATATTCAGGAAAAATCAGCTTAAAATAGTATCAAGCGATAATGAGCTAAAAATGAAGTATTTTTATTAGAAATGAAGGAATATTTCTCCATATAATATCCATTTTATAAGTACACAAAATATATATATTTATTCATTTCTTAGTTCTTGTTCTAAATGTCTACAAATAAGCGCGCACTTCTCTTCCACGTTCACAGTAAATGCCAAAATACAAAGCGCACTCGTAACTGGTACCTTGCGTATTTTAGAAGTCAGACTGTACGCCTTTGGGAAAAGGGTTGAACAATCGCCCTGTGCGACTTTTTGACGTAAGACCTGATTTTCGAAGCATGATATAAATGTTATCTGTGAACATATCGCCCTCCTTTTGGGATATAAAATATCCTACAAGGGGAAGACAGTTTTGTCAACATCGATGCCCTCACTAGCCAAAAAAAAAAGAGGCAGAAACGACGTCATTGCCCATGTGATGTTACACTGAGATTAAACAACGAACACTTTCTAGACAATGGAAATGCTGTATTATTTTATTCACAGACTTTTACATTCGATGACTTCTGTTTGCAAATGCCTATTCAACTCCGAGACAACACCATCTTGAAAGTTAGTTGGATTTTCAGTATTTTGAAAGACACTTTGCTATACTTATCTTCCGATTTTTGGCATATAACTAAGGTTAGAGCATTAATTTGACCCAACGACACGAGGACAATAATGTTGTTTCGCGCCTTTCAAGGCTAAAGAGTTCAATCGCGGGACAGTCCTATTGCATATCATAATGTCAGACACCAAGGCCGAAGTATTTTACATTCCTTATTGGTTTACACGATATATTTATTTCATAGAAGAAACGGAAAATGGCTAACGGGCAACGCCTATCTTAACGTTTCTCCCTAGATTCCTTATTCTTTTGTATAGTTGAAGCAGTCGTACGCCACAGGGAAGACCAGTAATTTGGATTCCCTCTACAGATACAATCATTACCATCCACAGGGAAACGTATCTATGTCGTCAATTAAGCCGACCGAGTTTTTCACAATGTTCGACATAAACTGGTCCACGTGTATTGCTGAATACGGCAACATTTTATCTGGCCCAAAACATGACATGAACACCTATCCAAAACCAGAAATAATTGTTCGTGTGTATAACGTCGTCATAGAAAACAAGGTATAGGACATCTAAAAACGAATCTGTGAAAGCGCATTGCAAAGTTAATCTCTCATCTGTACCACGTGAACTGTGTAAATTGTGGGGTGATAGAGCCATACCGATCCTACTAGATAGAGCCATACCGATCCTACTAGATGAACTACAAAATCGGGAGAATCTTTGGATTACCAAATCTGCGGATTACATCAACACGCACAAGAATCAGATCAAATACCATGACTTAGGTTTACTCAGAATGCCTCAGATTTTCATTGTAACAGTTCCCGGTTGCGAAAGGATCCCTGTGGTATCCCTTTAACCTAGAAAGTATTTTTAATAGATGACAACGCGACTATCTTCGATCTGAAGTTGTCAAACGTAAGATTATTGACACTTTCTTTGAATAGTGGGGAAATTTTATGCATATTTATCATATTTACAGCAGTTATCAATAGTTAAAAACTCTCCCCAGGCCAAAGACATAGGGGAGAGGCCAGGAGAACGAACTGGAGCTTAAGCGGTGACCCACGTCAATGCACCTGTCGCTGCTATCGGGGAAAGATAGTATTGTGTATGCATTAACACGAATTATAGTGGGAATCAACCAAGATCCTGCTCGTCGGATTATGCAAATAGTAGGGGAGGGGGAACTTTTCCAGGGGGGGGACATTTCCGTACCCCGTGGCGTGAGGTATAAGGCAATGTAACCAGTCCAAATTGACTACCATATACACATCGCAACTACGTCATATATGGAAAAAAAATTTTTATGATTTTTTTCTTCGAAAAAGGTGAAAACGCACGTTTTTGTAGGACCCCCGTGGCCGCCATCTTGGATTTACTCATGATTTTTTGTACGTTGTGTTGTCGTTCAGGAGATGAGGAGAAAAGTTACCGTGACGAAATTCGACCATTTTCGGCAGGTGTTTAAAACAAATACGAGATGGTTACAAGGCAGAGATGTTATACGATACTACCTACTTCATACTCACAGTTGACCCGTTGATGACCCCATTTCCTTAAACGTTCATGTGAACATCTAGACAGGTGCGAGGAAACGGAATACCCGCTTCACGAATTTGGTCGGTGAATCGTGAGTTTCAGTGTACTGTTCGACAGGTGATAGATGAGACACATATTAGTGCATCCGCCTAATTGGTGGCGCTTCAATTAATAAATCTGACGGGCAATCATCTATGAACGCTACGTTCTGAAAGAATTTCCCATAAAAATATTATTAGGGAATTCAGAACAATTACCTTGGGTCAATATAGAATTTGTTGTCGGACCTCTGTGGTTTTAAAAGGACAATTGGATAATTTGTACATTTATTTGAGTTGGAAGGCCCTTTTGAGCGAAGCATCGACGCAAACATGACAAGGTCCATGGGGGTCAATACAAACGGATTAGATGAAAATCCAATACTACATCGAGTGACTAAAAGTTCTGACCATGCTGACATCGGAGAAAGGGTCTATGGCGAATGGAATACCATGCAATGATCACATGTTTACACTACAGTTTAGTTTCAAGAGGTGTTTCAGATCCCGATATAAAATAAGGACTCCAAATAATCAGAAAAAACTTCCTACGTCTTTGCTACTTTTTTTTAAACACTTTTTTTTTACACTACGTGGATTAGTCTGTTTAACAATCACCGAATATCCTAGAGAGAACCAGTCCTGTTTGGGGTGAAGGTGTTAGAGGAACGTAATCAGGAAGGGTATACCTAGTCCTTTACTACATTGTAAGGTTCTCAGATGCCTACAGGCAATAATAACGACAGCTTTTTATCAGTTTTTTGCTCAATTAAATCATAATGAATAAATTCACCAAAAATAGTTTTGAAATTAGAATTTAGTGATTTTTTTTAGAGATTTATGAAAATTTAGCCTTCAAATATCCTTGTTAATAACTCCTAAGGTGTTCATCAGACATATTCGAACTTTCAGATTCATATAATATACCTTTCCAACAAAATAACGGTGCCTTACTTTTTTTAAGTTTGAAAATGATTTTATTGGAGTTCAAAGTTCAATAATTCGATTCGAAAAAAAAAATCCGAAAAACGTGACGTCTCCAACTATAACAATGGATAACTTCGAAATGGTGGCACCCTAATTTATTTCAAAATATGTACAGTTTGGTACCCCAATTTCATAACTTTTCGTTCAATAGCATAGGAGATATCAAAAGGCTAAATTGAAAAAAAACATGGTAAAACTATTAAAGGAGAAAACAAGCAATACTACCGAGGAGCGATTTTCTTCAATTTATGAGCGATAGTTTCTTCAATCAAGATAATTGACTTATAACCCAGTCTGAAATCCTTCTTAGTTATCAATATACTATATTTGCCGCCTTCATTGCTCACGTTATGATGGGTATCTTCAGAAGCCCTTGTCATTTCAAAAGCTCATTTATTGGTATGAGGAAATACTTTCTTGCCATATTTGTTTACCAACCGATGGTTGATTTGGAATTTTCATGTTATGCGAAATAAATATTTTCGAACTTTGGAAGCGGCCTGGAACCATAACCCAGTTGGGATTTGTATCCTCCCCCCCCCCCACCTGGCCGGGGGGGGGGGGGAAGGGGGGCACTTTCCGCTCCCCCCCCTGTTGGTTTTTTGGCCGAAATGCCCCCCTATCAAACTTTCTGCGATATCTCGGGAACGCCAAAAAATGGAGAGCAGAAACTTGGCGAAGTTATAGGTTATCATATTGGGGTCATTTTGAGCCCATTTGCATAACCACCCGAGTAGAGGATCATGGTTAAATTCAAATTGGCGGCCATGTGGGGTACCAGAAAAAATGATGTTTTCGTCATATTTCTTCAAAATTTTTGCTTTTCTGTATAGAAAAGTGGGTAAAACGTATTTGATTTCATATCAGATTATTATTTACTAATTTATCATGCAGTTTTTGCGAAGAAAAAAATAAAAAGAAAAAAATTCGAAGATTTTGACCAAAAATCGTCCAAAAATGCTCTTTTTGAAAATGACGTCACAGTGACGTCATCATTGCGAATATCTTGGATTTTTGTTATATTTTCTAGTAGGGCTTGATCCAAGGGTATTGTATGGTAAGATTCACCTCACTAGTCTCAGGGATAACCAAAACATTCAGCGCGGGGTGAGGAATCATCCCCTGCCCTACCCAAACTGGAGTTCGTTTACTAAACCAATCCCTCGCAGCATTATACTGGGGGATGCATGATAGGAATTCTTTGAAATATGAATTTGTGTGGGAAGATAAATTTGGCATTCTCCTTCATGGGCAGAAATTCAAATCATAAACTGTATATCACGATTATCTGACCAGTTATGACAGTTGCCTGGGCAACAGGGCTAAAACTTCGCGGGGAATATTTTCCATCAAAAACAACAATTAATAATCAATATCCAACTGTGAATCAGGTTTATGAAGAAGTGATTTAATAGGCCATTTAAAGCTGGTAAGATTCGAAGCTTCCTGCAATATGGAGTTTTAGTTTCCGGATGGATATTTCGCCATCCTCCAACAATAGATTGAATTTCACTCCTTGCCATTCTCCAATATCAGCCTATATTTATGTTGTTTGAATATTTCATCATCTTCCAAAAATCAGCTTGTATTTCAGTCCTTAAAATATTTCCCCATTCCCCAACATCAATCTGTATATCAGTTGTTTGAATATTTCGCCATCCTCCAAAGTCAGCCCGCCATTGGATATGTTGCCACTCTTGAGTCTCCAACATCAATCGTATTTCAGTTTGTTTATATTTCGCCATTTTTCAATATTAGCCTGTGTTTCAGTTCTTTTGGATATTCTGTCATTCTCCAAGATCAGCTGTAATCAAGCCCTTTAGATTTTTTTCCATCCTTAAATTAACAGTCCTGTATTTTAGGCATTTGGATATTTCGCCATATTACAACATCAACCTGTATTTCAGTCCTCTCGATACTTCGCCAGTCTTCAACACCATCCTGTATTTCAGTCCTTTGGATATGTATCCATTCTCTAGAATCAGTCTGTATTTCAGTCTTTTGAATATTTTGCCATATTTCAACGCAAGATGACGGCATTGATTAAGTCACAGTAACGTCATATAGTCAAAAAGGATTTTCTTGATCGATTTTTCGTTTAGAATTTTTGAATTTCTTTATTTATGCTATTTTCTCCGGAAAACTACATAATAATTTAGGGAATAATTATATGGTGTGAACAAAAATAATTTTGGGCACTGTGTTTAAAAACAAAATTTCACACCCTCATGGCCACCATTTGGAATTTACTCATGATTGTTTTCTTGGAAGGATATGCAGATATGCTCAAAATGACCTCCAATAAGATTTTCAGCTCACATTTTTTGGTCATTTCGGAGACAGTGTAGAAAGTTTGGTAGAAAAAGTGGGGCATATAAATGACCCCAGCGGGCCTTTCTCAGTTAAATGAAGGCTACGTTCAATATAACTGCCAACTTAACGTTCGGTTATCCGAAGTTTAGATTCGCTACACTCTACAGGTTACGCAAGAGCCATTTAAATCTTGTTTGAATGAATTCGTGATACGTCATTCTTTGTAAATATCTTGAGAGGAGCATTTTGGCGATTTGCTAATATTCTTTATGTCTGCTCGTATAATGGACTCGATGGAATTTCTAGAAAAACAATATCAACGTCGGTGCTGAGTAATATTCAACATGCTCAATACATACACTATGGAACCTTAACCCCTTAACAATTTCAACACGGAGGGAATCCATTCAGTCGTTTGCTCATAACAACGGAAATTTATTGATGGGCCTACTAACTTAAACACGTACACCTTCAAACCTGAAATGATGCACGGAGGCTAAGTTATCGATTCAAGCTGGTTTTTGCAAGAGAGAGGTAGTTAACGATATTCACATATCTTCATGACCCTTATTCTTTCAAATGGATGTTCATAGTGACTGTCAGGGTGATGTATACCTCAGACATATCTTCAATTCATCACCTTACTTGAGAAATCAAGGTACGTAAGAACCAATTTCTGCGATGTAAAACCTAGTTTATATCCCTGATAAAACCCAATCAAAACAACCGTCACTCATACCAATCTCAAAAAAATTCTTAGTGTCAAGACCGTCGCCCGAACGTTCGGGAAACTTCGTCCGGGAACTTCGCGATAAGCGAATATACTTGCTTCTCCAGGTATTTCTACACAAAAAAGTCTTGATGCGAATTCTCAAAGAGTAGAGACTTGACTTTTCTTGAAGGAGATATATGTTAATGTGGCGTATATGTACTATCGATCGCCTTGTTTTAAGGCCCATTCTCACGATGCGATTTGTAGTAACAACTCGGCGGGGGAATCCCCCGATTTGTAGCATGCAACTAATCGCATGAAATAGGACCTGCCCTATTTCATACGACTTGTGTCATGAGACTAAAATCGCACGAGTGTTCTCACGATGCAACTGAGTTGTATGCTACATGTTGTTACTACAAATCGCACCGTGAGAATGGGTCTTTAGCATGATCCATCAAATCAGCGTGTAATGTAGGCTCTACTTTTCATCGCTCTGATCGTTCAAGAGGCATTCATCAGCCTTCATATCGACATATCCTAACATTTACGACCGATCATCAGGAGTGTTTCAAGGTTTTCATGACTCACTGCTTCAAGGATACCTTCCACAATGCTGAAACGCTGAACGGCTAAAATAAACCTCCAGACGTATGCTTGACTCATATTGTGTGAAACTGGTTGCCCTATTACTGAGACAACCGTCCTAAAATGGGAGCCAATCATCATTCAAACAGACAGGTTGATTACTAGGTCAAGCGGCATGGTCATTACTTTGATGCTTCAGTTTTCGAGTTTAGCGATTTTGTAGGTGATTTGCTGATGCAGGAGAACTCTCTTTCGATAGAACGTCGGCGACAAAATGGTGGTTGTTCTGTAAGACATCTAAGGTTACACCTACATATTTCACAATAGTCAGGTCGATTACTACAAGTATAAACATGCTGAATTTGGTGATATCACTATTAAGCTTGGTCAATTATATTTGTTAATTTTGGTAATACCCTGCCGGTCATCTTGAGAATGTACACTTATTTTATGATGGTCCTTTGGTCAAATATTATAATCATGCACAAGCTTGTGCTATAGTTCTGAAATCCAGCAAACTGAGGTGTATTTACACCTGATTTGATATGACATAATTGGCGGCCATCTTGGATATGAAGGTCATTTTCCAGGAAATTCGAGCGGATCGTAATTTAGGTTGATCAGTAGGTCAAGTAGGATAAAACTATTGCAGCAAATTCAGATAATTTAGTGATTTAGGGGTGATTTCGCTATTACAATGATGGTCATCTTGGAATTGGCGGCCATGATGGAATAATTCCAAGAGAGTCCAAAGCAAAATTTAATCAGCTGATCAAGTGCTATGCTTTTACCTCAAAATGCAGAATTCCCCCAATTTCATTCACCATATTGCTGTAATGTATCGGATATTTCGCCATTCCCCAACATGGTATGTGTTTCATTTCATTGAATATTTCGCCATCTTCCAATATCAGCTTGTATTTTACTCATTTTTCATATTTCTTCATTCCTCAACATCCTTCGGATATTTTTTCATCCTTCAACACCAGCCTGTATTTCTGTTCTTTCGATATTTTCCCATTCCTAACATCTATTGGTATTTATTACTTTGGGTATTTTTCTCTCTCGAACATCAGTATTCATTCGCATTTCTTAAAAAAAAATGTACACGAGTCCAGAAACCAACATGTAGTTGAGAAATTTGGACAATTCTAGACGTAAATGAATCAACCTCTCGTTTTCGTCGTGTACACAACTGAGTAAACCGTAAATACCTGGGATAGTTGGCTTTTGTCCATGAATCAGATGACGCAATCAACGATGACGTTTATTAGTGCAGCCCTCATGTCAATGTTATTGAGAAATTCCGATCAATTAGTTTGAGTCAATATAGAATTTGTTGTCGACCCCCCTCGGTATTTGATAGACAATAGGACAATTTGTATATGTATTTAGGCTTGAGTGCTTATTTGTAGTGAACCATGGGATAGTTAACTTCTATTAAATTATTAATGAATCAGATGACGCAATCAACGATGACCACTATCCGTGAAATGGTCCTCATGTCAATGTTATTGAGAAATTCCGATCAATTAATTTGAGTCAATATAAAATGCGGTTGTCGATTCTCCTCGGTATTAGATAGACAATAGGACAATATGTATTTAGGTTTGAGTACCTATTTGTAGTAAACCATGACAGGCTTGTTATAGAACTGCATTGAGGAGATGAGGATCAATATTGCCGAGGAATCGATAGTTCAGTGACGAAAATCCAATATTATACAGAGTGAAGACAAGAACAAGGATGAATTGTATAGTACCGTACTTGAATCATGCGGACAGCTGAGAAAAAATTGATATGAATGCCGGTGTACATCAGAGGCTCAACAAAAATTGATAATGATTTATTATGTATGTATCATTAAGGCTAATAGATTTTGCTCGTGGATGTATTCCTGTGGGTATAGCATTTTACTCGCAATCGAAGTTTAGGATGTAATGGTGACTAACAGAATACGAGATGACAAAATCAATTCATGCGTACCTTCTGGGGGAAGTTCGTCATGTATGGACATGTTACAGGAGCAAGATGTCTCCGAAAATATTAGCGAAAAGCATTTTGTAGATCAATATTTCGACATATATTTATTCATGACATCGTCAGGTATGGTCATCTTCCTCCTGAATTATGCCAAGTTAATCAGTGAATCACGGCACTTGTGGACATGCCCAAGTAACGTTCACGGGGGTCAATTTACAGCAAACCTAAAACGTGTCAGTTTATATGCATATGCTAAATCCACGATGGCTATGGGCTTGTCGAAGTAACGTTCACGGGGGTCAATTTACAGCAAACCTAAAACGTGTCAGTTTATATGCATATGCTAAATCCACGATGGCTATGGACATGTCGAAGTAACGTTCACGGGGGTCAATTTACAGCAAACCTAAAACGTGTCAGTTTATATGCATATGCTAAATCCACGATGGCTATGGACATGTCGAAGTAACGTTCACGGGGGTCAATTTACAACAAACCTACAACGTGTCAGTTTATATGCATATGCTAAATCCACGATGGCTATGGACATGTCGAAGTAACGTTCACGGCGGTCAATTTACAGCAAACCTACAACGTGTCAGTTTATACGCACATGCTAAATCCACCATGGCTATGGACATGTCGAAGTAACGTTCACGGGGGTCAATTTACAACAAACCTACAACGTGTCAGTTTATACGCATATGCTAAATCCACGATGGCTATGGGCATGTCGAAGTAACGTTCACGGGGGTCAATTTACAACAAACCTACAACGTGTCAGTTTAAACGCATATGCTAAATCCACGATGGCTTTACCTATCTGGGTTCATTGAAAACAACTAATATTTGAATTTTGTCTTTAAAGATTGGCGATGTTATATCTCTAATTGAACAATTCAAGAATGAGAAGAGTTCGCATTGAGTAAACTGTCATATTATTTAAAGTCGATATATTTCCGGTTCCTTGTTATGCCATCTTCACAAGTCCAGGTAAATCCTAAATCCACGCAGAGGGTTTACCTGGACATATTTGGTGATTCGAATGAGTTCTTGAGTCGATGCTTCTATTAAACAATCTCGTACATTTCATCCCCAGCGCTTGTTCTGAATTAGCATGTCGGTATCTCAAGTCTGCGATTTATGTTTTGACT
Source organism: Hanleya hanleyi (assembly GCA_036873755.1). NCBI lineage: Eukaryota > Metazoa > Mollusca > Polyplacophora > Lepidopleurida > Hanleyidae > Hanleya > Hanleya hanleyi. The sequence goes on from JAVTVY010034460.1 coordinate 19,327, forward strand.
ATCGATGTCGATTTCAACCCGACATCAAAGCAGTTTGGCCCGCTATGAAATTCAAACCTGTCACATCTCATACCTCGCAGCGGATTGGCGTAGTCAGCTAGCTTAGCGCGTTCACTGATTGGTTTGATTTAGAGGAAACTCCTTGATCTATTTATATCTGGAACTGGTATGGGTAACTAACCAAGCCAGTGTATCGATCCTAACAAATATAGCGATACACTGGCTCGCGAGGATGTGTTATGCTTGAATACAACAAAGAGTACGGTCGATGTACAGCCGTGTAGATTCGGAACATGCTCCAGACCTTGTTGTGTGCCTCTATCCCATTTTTGCGAAAATCAAGAGAATCATACCATAAACAATTACCTGTCATTTTTCGCCGTGTTGATCTGTCAAATATGCCATGCGGGAAATAACTCAATTTCGATTGGTCAGTGCGGTCACATTAGTTTACAGTGTGAAGTTTCACAGTCACACCGGAATAACCCCTTGCTTTTATCAGGCAATTTTCGCATTATCAATGTATCACAAAGCAATAGTCAATGCAATACAACGGTGATCTATGTCACACTAAGCTTCACTTGGTGTACAACCTCGATGACCCCTTATAAGTTCAACATATGTTGTCCATGGAACTGATTTCCGTTCTGACATAGTGGGACGGTATGATATATTCAGATTTTCGATTAAGAAAATAACTTTGTACTTGCATGACATAGATCGATAGACAGATAGTGTATTAACAAATCGGGTGCCCACGAGCACAGGGGCTCGTTACCGTTGTTAATTGGTTAATTAGGTTGATTACAGTGGGGGGGGGGGGGATCGAGATAGGGAATAAATGGGGAAGGGAGGACAATCACGTCGGAGCCGTCGCCTCACCACGCTAAAAAATCCCCATGTCCCCGAAAATCGAATAAACTTCCCTTTTAACAGATCGAGAAATGGTTAAAACGCATATATCATGCCTCTTTATGCAAACAATCCATTTAACCGTCAAATTTTAACTCATATTTCCAGACTGACCAAAATCTCGATGATTCCTCTCGCCACAGGGCCGGAGTTCGTCGCGAGCCGTCAGTCTCCATGCTCGTGGTGGTTGTAAGAGCAACATTCTTTCCCTGTTGTTTTAAAAGATTTGCCACTTTTCTTATTAAAAAGGTTTTTCCAGTACCTGCCTGACCCTGGATAATAGCATTGTGTCCTGCGAGACATTTCAACCGCGGAGAAAATATTTTCATCGAGAAGAAAATATTTCCACCGCGGAGAAAATTATTTCTACCGCGGAGAAAATATTTCAACCGCGGAGAAAATGTTTTCACCGAGGATAAAATATTTCCACCGCGGAGAAAATTATTACCACCGCGGAGAAAATATTCCAACCGCGAAAAAAATATTTTCACCGCGGAGAAAATTATTTCCACCGCGGAGAAAATATTTCAATCGCGGAGAAAATATTTCCACCGCAGAGAAAATTATTTCCAGCGCGGAGAAAATATTTCAACCGCGGAGAAAATGTTTTCACCGCGAAGAAAATATTCCCACCGCGGAGAAAATGTTTCCACCGCAGAGAAAATGTTTCCACCGCGGAGAAAATATTTCCACCGCGGAGAAAATATTCCCACCGCGGAGAAAATGTTTCCACCGTAGAGAAAATGTTTCCACCGCGGAGAAAATATTTCCACCGCGGAGAGAATATTTCCACCGTGGAGAAAAGGTTTTTCATTGTGATTCCGCATTTTTCGTGTGATTTCCTAATGTCCATTGTGATTCATTCTGCATTTTCTGTGTGATTACCCTTTCCAAACTGAAAACGGTACAGATAATACGACGTTTCATATAGAAAATTAGACCTTTTATAATATGGCACCATTAAACCACCGTGAAATGCCGATTTTTTTTTAATAATTGATATTTTATTTGGCTTTCCATATAATGGACAGGACATATACAGCATATATACAGTATACAGACAACACATATACACAGCTTAGGTTTGTTCTGCAAAAGCATTGAAGACATCACAAATTTGAGGAACGCATTTTTACAATAGCATCAATTAATAGTACAATGTACTAGTTTATTCCTAGATTTAACACTTTTGAAAGCAGCCATATTGATATCCTAGGATTTCAATACTAAATGTAGTGTCGACCAATATTGATCAAAAATATGCCTTTCACAATTTTTATATCTGATATATCTGTCTAATTCATATGCTGTTTTAAGGTCTTTTTGAATACTTTCGAAAGTTGACAATTTCTTAGCTGCTTTCAACCTGTAGATTGAAAACTTTATCACTGACATAGCATAGTTAAATGGTTTATTTCTTGCTTCTAAAAGTCCAAAAATTACTTTCTTTGGCGTGAATGAAATGTGAATACCCACAGAGGCGAACAATTGCTCTATGTGTTGCCAAATAGGTTTTATATGTTCACATTCCCATAATAAGTGGAGGGTTGTCTCGGGGTTTTTATTACAAAAAGCACACCTACTACTAACAGTAGGATCAATCTTTTGGGCAAAAATATTGGTTGTCAAAATTCTATTTAATATTCTATATTGAAATCATTTGAGCTTTACGTCTCGGTACTTAGATACATGGATATTAAAAGTTCGCCATTCCCTTTCAGAAAAAGATTCTCCAATAATTTTTCCCCATTTTAAATGAGCAGTCGATTTCGTAAACTTTTTGTCTAGGTTCTATAGCAAATTTTACAACCTTTTTGGACGCTCAATAAAGACCAAACATGGGGTGGAATCAGCGGTGTTACTGTTTGTTTCTGTAAAGATGAAATTCCTTTTTTTATTTGGCGCCTTTTTTATTGCCTGGCATTCAGATATATACTCCAAAAAGTTTGATCTGCATAGAATTTTTTTTTCTGAATGTATCAAATTGAGGGAATGTTCCGTCGGCTTCCAAAAGATCATTAACGAAACGGACACCTTTTCTATCCCAATCGGGTAAATAAAACGATTTGTTATCTATGGTAACATTCTCATTATACCATATTATCTCATTGGAAAATATATGGCTCGCTTTGTAATCTAGTTTTGCTTGAAAATCGGCCCATGCTACAAGAACGTCTTTCCAGAAAAGATTGTCAATATATGGGATGACGGTTTTTCTTAAGAAAGCAGAACTGATTGGCACCATGCTTTGGTTTTGTGGCATATACAGTTGGAGTAGTTTTCTCCATTTAGGATTATCCAGTTATAATATTCTAATCCACGATATTTTTTGTCCCTGAAAGACGAATTTTATTACCGAAATATCTAGGCCTCCATCTTCTACAGTTTTGGTTGGCATTTTCCTGGAAATTTTGTCTGGATTGGGTTCCATACAAAGGCGAAACAGTTTTTTTTAATTCTTCTATCATTGGTTCAGATGGATTTGGAAGAGCTGCAAAGATGTGATTTAATTTTGACAAAAGTAAGCTTTTCAGAATAACAACTCTACCTATTGGAGTCAGTCCACGTCTTGACCATATTTTCATGGCAGAAGAAATATCCTTTAGTTTTGTCTTCATAGTTTCTCTCCACCATTTCAGCTATAGGTTGTGGGTGAAAACCAGTCATAGTAATTTAAAATTGCCTTGTGACCAATTCAAATGCCATTATTTTTTCAACATTATGTTGGATGTTTTAAGCGAACCTATTCGAACAATTTTTGTTTTGTCTACATTCATTTTTAAACCTGAAAAATTAGCAAAATGTTCCAAAGTTTCCAGACATGAATTTAGACTCTTGAGGGATCCGTCTAGAAAAATTGTAGTATCGTCAGCATATTGGGGCAGTAGGAATTCATCATCTCCAATCTACCCTTAGTATTTGCATTGCCTTTAAGCATTGCTGCAAATATTTCGGCACAAATGAGAAAATTGTACGATGATAATGGATCTCCTTGGCGACAGCCGCGTGATATGTCGAAGAACTGAGAAGCATAGCCGTTAACTAACACACATGTCTGGGCGTTTTTGTGGAATATATTTATCTATTTTTGTATGGAAGGGCCAAACTTGAAATATTCCAATACCTTTTGTATAAACGACCAATCTACATTGTCAAACGCTTTCTCGATGTCTATCAACATTAACCAACCTGGTATTTGGTGATCCTCTGAATATTGCATTATATCATGTTCCAGCCGTGTGTTTCACCAATAAATCTCCCAGTCATAAATCCTTTTTGATCCTCGTGAATTATATGTGGCAAACTAGCTTTTATTCTTTGTGCAATAGCCGCAGATGCAATATTGTAGGTGATATTGAATACTGATATAGGCAGCCAGTTTTTAAGCAGATGTTTTGCTTTACCCTCTTTAGGGAGACATGTTATAATTCCTCGTTGTTGGGTTACAGACATAGACCCATTATCGTATGCAAAATTCAATGACTTAATTAAATAACTACCTAAATCAATGCAGAAAAATTAAAAAAACTCTGCCGTGTATTCATCTGGTCCAGGACTTTCACCGTTTTTCATATTTTAAAGAGCCGACAAAATTTCTTCCTTGGTTTGCTCTCCCTCCATAGATTCTATCTGAATTGTATTAAGTTTCGGAACAGTGTCACCTAACAAACCGTCTATGTCTACCGAGCAAACGTCTTTCATTGTAACAGTTTCTTATAAAAAGTTTTAGTTTCTTCCAGTATTTGGTCTGTTTCTGTTATTATTTCATTTTTTTAGTTTTCCATCCTCGTTAAGGCCTTATCTAGGTAATTTCTATGTTTTAAGTTTAGAAAATATTTTGATGGTTTTTCGCCTTTTTCTGACCATCTGGGTAAAATGCCGCTCATGGTTGGTTACTTCTCTTAACTATGAAAGGAAATATTAAGGTAATGGTTTACTGTTTAAATGCCGCCTGATGATAAAACGACTATTTATTAATTTTTTCAAACTTTCTTCATGGTGAGCGTGGCTAAAATTGACATATTCAGAAAAAAATACATATTTATCACGAAAATATTATTTGTTCAATAACAGGTGTCACAAAAATCTGTTCGAAGCTAATGAAAACTGTGACACGGACTCTGAGAATATAAATAGTACAGGATTTTCACATTTATAAACAATATACCAATTTAGTTTTTCATGATGAACTGCTAAACGTGTAGAATTGGCGCTGCACTGATATTCGGGAATTTTTCCTACGAAGTAGGCTACCATCTGCAAATTGTCCGGTAGTCAGTGAGTGAGTGGGTGATTGAGTCCATCCGAATCCTTTCGTCGGCAAAATAAGGAGAACTGTTGACATTAGAACCTTGATTTTTTGCATGAAGGTGCATTAGGGGACTGTTACCAGCAAGTTCTGAGCTGACCTACATTTGATGGAAATTTCTGGTGATGTTTGATGAAAATCACTGGTGATTCTGACTTGGGCTGTGCCCATCTTAATATAGGCAGGATTTCAACTTGGGGCGGAGGGATTTCCAAGAGTTCAGTGCGCCTCGGTGTCCTTATGCCTACCCTACTTCGTTGGTCCTGTGACGTTAGTCACACTGCCATGTTTATGAACACGAAGTCCGTATATCGAAGTTCGGTAGAATCAGTAGTCACTGGCAGTAGCTCTTGCTCTTCTCATGAGATAACAGTAGGCCCTACAAGTACACCTGTCTGGCAAATCGTGTTGGCTTTTAGGAAAACAAGCCTATTGTTAGTTCAAAGTCCAAGCGATTAAGGGACGACGTGTCGTGTTAAATGCAGAACTAATGATTGATTCCCGTGCGTCATAGTGTATATTCATTACTGGCCAACATCACTGGCAGATATCTCGGTTTCATACAATTTGTTTCGAAATTTGATCCATTGGGTTAGACCTTTTTAGGGTTTTGCGAAATTTGCTCGGTAAAATAACAGACTCACTCGCCTAATAAATGCAAGCAATTCTCTCCATAGCAACCAAGACGAGGACTAATTTCTCCAGCGAACACATTTTTTACAGCTTATGTGGAATGCCAAATCCGAATATTAAATTTACATATGCGAAATTATCTATATGCTTTCCCTAGCAGCCAAGATGGTACCCATTGTAACAGCAGAGCTGTCTCCAATTTTGTCTTCGTGGGTTTTGAATTTGATTTATGAACTATCAATGTTGTCTTGTGCTCCCTCGAGTAATCGTTCTATATTATATTCTATGATAAGAATTTCAATAATTATGTTCTATTGGTAGCCTCGCAGCTCTACATTTATCCATACAAATTTCATTCGGTGTCCTATTGACCGTTAATTTCTGTACAAATATCCATATTACTGGTGACCATACTTGTACGTATATAATATCACATTTCATGTCTTAACAAAAGGTTAATATTGAGGTTTTAACAACATAACGAAACACGGAAACATATATTTAACGCTCTGTACCAGCTTATTCAACTCTGCTGAAAAGTTAGGGGAAAAGCCAACAGTTTGGTAAAATAAATAATCTATAATATCTTCATAGATTATACGTCCGCAGTACACATATTGTGAAATATCGATTCTTGGCCACCATATAAATGCATAAAAGATATGTAAGATGTCGATTCTTGACCACCATATAAATGCATAAATTTTGACTTTTCATTTACCAATTTTATATAAATCTGCGTGCATGCAACCTTGATATTGTGATGTGTTTTGAGAAAACTATTTCCGAAATATTATTCCATGACCCTTTAGGTCGGTTCTTGCAAACACAACTATTTGTGAGAATCAGTTATGTAAGTTCAAATTTACAGGATAACATAGAAACTTCTTATGTAAGGGTAATGATTTAACCTTGGTTTTGACGACTGAATTTATGTAATGCGACAGATTTGTGATCTGCCTGTCATAATTGTACTGAATTTATAAGGACATTTATGTTGGGTTAAATTGACATTGTAACGTCTAGCATTGTATATAATGGAATGAACGGCACATATAGGCAGGCTAGTAACACCAGGTCTCCCTGATGGCCAGTACCATCAGGTCTCACAGAGGCTCATGTCTCCGATAATAGTTATTGCTATCTCCAGTTCCGAAAATGACTGTTTACAGAATGGTTTGATGTTGATGAAGTTGTGCTAGTCTGCCTGCCAAATGATGACGATCATTCCTAAGTTAGGTGGAATGAATTTACAATAAATCGGCTTAATACTCAACGGACATGAACTTTGTTTTCGTTGTATCCTGTCGCATTTAAAGGGGCTGTCAAGACTTCGAGAAATCTCAGAAACCGAACCTTGGAATCTATTATTGTATAGGTTTTATGAAGACCATCCCTGTGTCTGAGACGACTTCGCGTTACAACATCTTAAAGATCACGCGCACAAGCCCTGTCGTCTTGAAGACCGCAAATTTCATAATATGTATACGAACATGACTTCACCCCTGTGGCTTTTAAAACTCATATTTTCATTCACCAGTTGAATGAAATAAATTTTTCCCCAAAAAACTTTAAATCGTCAGATTTTGACACTTTTCCGAACTTTAAATATTCCAGTTATATAGACCATCAAATGAACCAAAAAGGAAGATTCGCCAATTCATAAAAATTCATTCCAAAATTAAAATTTTCCAAATTTCGTTAAATTTAAAAAGCTAGAGTTCGGCGGAGTTCAGATTTTTCGGATAACTTATCGTTACGAATTTTTCGGGACATGAAACTCCAAGGCGATTAATTGGGCAACAACTGCACCTATATTATCTAGAAACGCGTGCATACAAAAATTTTCACTTTCTCAGTTTTTCATTGTTCTCAGATTTTGACGGAGATTTTGATTAAAACCATACGAGAAGTGATTGTGTGTGTGCGGGAGCCTCGAACAGAAATTCTTGGTACAAAAATTCAAAGTTCATATGTTGAATGTTTAAATTTTCGTTAAAAAACATAAACATGGACGGGTATCCCTTTTACTCTACCTGTTGAAGGCATCATGTTGATGCCGCAATGTTAGCACATGCAAGTTATACATATTTTTTCTATAGTTTTCACTTGGCTGATTAATCTCAAAAGCTCGTTAATGAATAAATAAAACAGGATGACTACAATAGCAGGTCGAGCTATGCGAACTATCGGAAAACTATTTTGTACATTACGCAGCCAGAAAAATGGTGATGGCCCATGGCCATTTATCGGTGACGAGGCTCTGTCATCGCCATTTACTGGTGAGGACAAATGGTGACGAGGTCATTTCATCGCCATTTATCGGTGATGGAACCTGATCATCACCAATAAATGGCAACGGGCAATGACTGTAGATTTCAGGTCACCGCCATTTATTGGTGATGCAGCTTAGTCGTCTCCAATAAATAGTGACGATCAATGACTAGATTTCAGGTAATCGTTAATAAATGGGAATACCGTCGCAAAATAATGGTGATAATGGAATATGGTGATGGCTCTAACTCATCACCATTTATTGGTGATACTGTCGTCGCCTTTTTTGGTGATAGCTATTACCATTGTTTTGACTGTGTATACTAGAAATATTGTGCATTGATATAATATTACTATAATAATATCATATAATAAAGATATAATGTAAAACTAGCTTTAACTATATTATCATTGCAAAAAGATTTGAATCAATAAAATATTGAACAACAGTTATGACAATCTAGGTAAACCAAGATGGTAAATCAGGGGAATATTCCGTGATATTATATCTTAGTTTACTGAGATTGCAGTTATGACTAATATAACACAGTGACTTACAAAAGCTTGGAGCCTGAAGATCCAAGCCATATGGCATGGACAAAATGACTGCAGTTGTTTAAAAAGATGTCCGAATGTTCCTTTAGGGATATATAGATGAAACTAGTGCATCTTTATTCTGAATTGGGGCATAATGTAGCAGTTATGGAACATTGTAGTATATGCCCAAATTATTGTAATTCATGCTAAAATTTACAAACGTAAAAATGATGTTTGCTAATAATATAAAATCTTCATCATTAAGCTAGATCCCGTAGAAATCTGTCGCGCTATGGCACTTTATAATCCACTTCAATAGTACTCTCTAAGAAAATTGAGTGAAATGTCACTCAAGTAATTAAGAGTGGAAATTCCTCCCACTCGAGCATTTGAGTGAAAAAATCCACTCAAGTTTTCTGAACTCCACTCAAGTTGAGTGAGTTCAACTTGAGTGGAATCAACTTCCAGTTAGTTATCAATTCATACTTGAGTGAAATTTGAGTGAATTTAACTCAAATCTGGATGAATTTCGCTTTACACTTTTTGGGTGAATTTCATTCAACTTGAGCGGGATGAATTTCCGCTTTTCACTCAATATGCTTTAAGGAGTACAGCCATTCTTGACCACCAGGACCGATATATGGTTTATTTGAAGTTATATTTTACACATCTATGTGGGTAGCTGATATATAAACCCATGATATAGCGATGATATAGTACGCATGTAGTTGGTTTGGTTGGTTGTTTGAAGTTTAACGTCGCACCTAACTTAATTGGTCACACGGCAACGATAAGCATGTAGTTGGAACAGTAATTAATTCTCTCATGGATTCCAACCATAAGTCCATATGTACTATATGTAATCTTAAATATACCTATGTGGTCCTGAGCGTAATGAAGATGGAACTGAAGATCTATATTTTATTGATCGCCATCTGTAAACTGTATACAAACGCATGAGTATATATGCAATCGGCCATAATGAGATCATGTTTCACATAGCGCTTCTTTATCTATCTGCAACGTTGCTACGCTGTTCGGTGTGTAAAAACTGATTATAAGCGGGTTTACGTTTTATATTACTGACAGATAATTAAATGGTGAACTGAGCAGAAACCCCCAGGAATTATAAGTGTAATCTTATATATTATTGCAAATTATGTAATATCATAAACTAAGATAAATGTAACTCCGAAGATTGAAGTCATGATGGTACGTACGTGATATGATTCTATATTTCGGCAATTATTTACGCGATCACCAGGATCGTATGAGCACATGTTGCATACAGAAGTATATATATATACAATGCGAAAACAATAGTATAACAATGTAAAACAATGTAATATCATTCGTATGTAAACTCTACACGGTGTCATATATTTAACTAATATCGCATGCTGTTGAAGTTCGTATATGTTTTCAAACATCCGAGAGATAACACGAATCGCCTGTGTTGGATGAAAATGGATAAATCCTCCCGAATAAAATCCACACGTTATACTGAGACGAACTAAAACGAGCCGTTTTTACTAATACGAACTAAAACGAATTTGTTATCAATAAATTAGCCTTGTGTGACATAGGGATAGGGGCTCGCTACCATTGTTAAATGAATAATTATGTTGATTGCGGGGGGGAGGCTTTTCTTTACGACCTCGATCCCCCCAAAATCAACACAATTAACCAATTAACATCGGTATAGAGCCCATGTGTTTGTGTGAGATATTATTATTATTCAATTCAGTTCAATTCAGTAGTTTTTATACTCGATAATCCCTTAGTTATACACCTTTCTATCAGAGAGTCGAATTGCATAAAAATATACATATCTAAATCAAAGTACATTACGTAACCGTATGGATACGAAAGATTATCGGAATAAAATAATGAGTTGCAATATGCGAAAATAAATTTCATTTGAATACATTGTTCATTAGACCGAGAAACTTTTCAAACATTCAATTAAAAGTTACTGGTTTACAACCACGACCAAATCTCAAGTATATCTTCTACTGGACGTTCAAGTCTAGCTCACACATAAACTGCAAGGTATGTATCCCTTAACATAGCTTGAGTGTCTATACTCAAGCCGAACGTATAGCTCTGTTCATTATCGCGGCTTGATGATGTGGTCATCAAACCTGCCGATAAAGGTGGGGCTACGGTGGTAATGGATAAAAACTTGTATGTACTTGAAGCTAAAATGTTTAGCTGTTGTGCTTTTGTTTTGTTCTTGCTGAACCACAGCTTTTCGTGTACAAATCCCGCCATTGGCTTTATTGCATACGTTTCAATCTCAGTAGCGCCGCATATAGAGTCGCACATCAAGCGTTCCATACTTTATCTATTATGGAGGAAGAACTTCACAAACAAGAATGAATTTTGATCTCATAATGACTTACAGCGCATTTCATGTACTTTTTTTCACACAATTTAAAATCACATGTTTTGTGTAAATTACTATGGTTGAGGTTTGCAAAACCAGATATCTTTTTGAAGAATATTCATTCGAAGGATCGTAAGTAGTAGAGAAAGAGTAAAATGTAGGCGACTTGACCTTTGACCAAATTAAAAGCTAGAGATCAAGTCGCTTACTTTTGTCCTGTTTTTTTTTCGTTTTTTTTTTCGGGGCCTGACTGGTTAACAAATAGAGACTTCGAGCACAAACTATTTATGTAATAACCCTAAATATTAATCTGAAGTCTGAGGGTACCCTTACTCAACAGATTCTGCCAGGTTTTCTTATCAGTACGTCGGTATCTAGCGAGAATCGTCAAGGTATCGCTGTGGTTCGGCATTGCGACGTTAAGAGCCGACGTGTTGTCCCTTAACATCACAGTCGACAAAATATCGACATAGCCGTCCCTCAATATGGCAATGCGACGTAAAGCGTCGACATGTTGGCCATTAACATAGCAATTTGACGCTAAGGGCCGACATGTCGACCATTAACATCGTAATATACATAATATCGACATGGTCGACAATTAAGCTTTCAACGCGTTTTTAAAGATCGAAGTATGATGAATAAGATTTACTTATTATTTCCTTGCTTCTATCAGTTTTATTGTGAACTGATTGCCCTACTAAACGAGTTATCCGCGAATTAGAGCTTTCCACGAACTCAAGTTTCACGATATATCTTGTTCCAGGGCTAACAACAAGTTAGTCATGTAGTACAAATCATTGTATTGTAATACAGTGGCCTCCCATGGTGTGGTTTTGACATCATTGTGGACAGCCGCACTCGGAAAGTAGTAGAGAAAGCGCAGATACGGTCGGATTGGGTGCGCAGTTGGTTCTACATACGCACCTAGAAGAAACACTAACCCATTTTGATGACTGGTGTCATGTTTAGTTATGTCGATCATGTCGTCAGGGCCGTCATGTCGATCCTTAATATCGCATTGTGATGTTAAGAGCCGTTGCAGTTGTTGAAATAAAATGAACCTAAGAATAAAATCATGAAAAAGGAAATAAAATAACCAGTGGTTGGCTTGTGCCACCGATGGAAATGTGCTAAAATGTGTGCTGTGAAACGAAAACTATTGGTTATATAGGGGATTGAAATCAAGTACCCGGATAATTCGGGATAGTAGTTTGCAGCGCCCTCTATTCAATACGATTGGTTGAAATTATATTAGCCCATATGACCAGACCAATGTTTTGCAGCGCCCTCTATTTAATTTTGATTGGTAGAAAATTCTGGGCTGCGCATGCGTATTGTTATATTTAAACTGTCCACCAAACAGTGAAGGTGTGGGGCCTGAGATAAGCTCAGTCGCCAAAGAGAGAGAGAGAGAGAGAGAGAAAAATAAGCGTCGCAATCGGTGAATAAATAACTCAACAAATAAGCGTCATGTATTAGACGAATATCAACGTAGACGAGCGCGTACCAAGTGCTCTCTAAGGTTCGCTTGCCTATTGTATACAGTTTTAATTGTCGGTAGTAAGCCAGATAGTTTCATATCCAATCCATCATAAAGATTTCGGATAAAATATATAGTTGAATGTGCAGAAGACGAATATGGAATCATTAGTGGCAAATGTGAAGATCGTTTTGATACTTTTTTACACCTAGGCGTGTGGAAGAGTTGAATAACATCGGTTTTAATTTTCCGAAGTTTACAATCAGAATAGCCTCTTTTTCTTAGTGCGTGAATCAAAATAGAGCAAGCCAACTGATAATCGCATACATTATTACAAATGCGCAAAAATCGCAAAAACTGCGATTTAACAATGCCCGGGAAAGTATAATGGGGATGAAAGGAACTCCGATGCAGCAACTGGTGGCTGTCTGTGGGCTTGAAATAAACTTTAGTATCTAAAATTCCCATGGAATTGAATCGGCTGCCTTTATATACCATGACATCAAGAAATGGAAGAGAATGTAACTGCAGATTGCTCTGTAAGCGAATATTGGGGTTTGTGAGTTCAAAATACCAACGAAAACATGAAAATCGTCAATACTACCGCCCCAAATTCCAAAGATGTCGTCTATGTAACGTTTCCAAAGAAGTGGTTTAATAGGACATTCTAAGAGAGCCTTATTCTCCCATCTGGCCATATATATATTAGCATAGCTGGGCGCAAAACGCTTGCCCATGGCCGTCCCTTTGATTTGAAGATAGTTGGAGTGGTCGAATACAAAATCATTGCGATTAAGAGAAATATCAAGTAACTTCATAAACAATGAATCGTTCCGACGGGTAGACGGATTTTTTGCTAATGTATCAGCTATAATCTGGAGGCCATCGTCAGTGTCAATATTGGTGTATAAGGATTCAACATCCAATGTGAAGAGAACAATATTGGAAGAGAACGAATGGGATGATAAAATGTCATGGGTATGGGGTGTGTCCCGGAGATAACTGGCGTGTTGTTGAGAGATAGGATTGAGACACAGGTCTAGATACTCCGCTACTCTTGCTGATTCACTTCCAGAGTCAGACACAATCGGTCTCCATTTCGGCATTCGAGGTTGGGGCCACGAGTAGATGTCTTTGTGTATCTTTGGTAGCAAATAAAATGCTCTAGGGCGGTGTTGACTCGAATCAGTCATATATGAATATTCTTTTTTAGTAATATGGTCCCCAAGGAGCATATCTGTCAGTATTTCCTTGATCATATTTTGGTTTTCAGGCACTAAGGATTAGGAATATAATAATTCACATCATTTAACTGTCTAAGTTTCCGGTTTTTGTTTTTCTTTCCCGTTAAAAGGAGCCCATCGAGATGTCTGGACGTTTAAATTCGATGTGCTGTAACAGCTTTTACAGATTGGGGCGGGCTCGTAAAAATGTTTGCTAACTGAAAATTATTTTTACTTGAATCCTGATCGATGGTCAGGCTATTGAAATTTATTTCATATTAAAAGCTGAGACAAAGGCACAGTTGGAGAAAGGTGGACTGTGATAGTCATTGAAAAACACAGTATAGGACCGGGCAGTCGAAAATGAAAAGCAAAAACTTGTCAAACAGGTTCCTGCATGGTTTCGGCCATTTAGCTGACAATCAACAGCAACCTTCCTCTTAATACCCCAGAAATATCAACAACATATTGTAGATTGACAATGGTATTTAAAGATCATCGGCGGAAGAATTAAGAAAAAAAGCAGAAGAAATGGAGAAGAAAAACACATTGGAACCGTTAATTTGACGATACAACCAGATCTAGGCATCATCATTTATTGGTGATGAGGCCTGGTCATCATCCTTATTGTTGATGACCCGAGATCTACACTATCCACTTATTGGTTCTCATCACCAATAGATAATGTTTCTGTCATCATCGTTTTTCGGACTGCACAAAGAGAAAGCAAAATGACACAATTGCCTAATCTGTGTGAAGAGAAAATGTCAAGAAATGGCATGTGCTATACATTTTCCCATAAAATGTGCATTTTTTTTTCTGCAGGCAGAACCCAGAGAAATTCGGGTTTTGTCTGGTTCACCATGTAAACGCCAGGTTTGACTTGTTCGGCACGGCTATCCGAAAAGGTAGGCATTCACGCATCGCCACTCGTTGCACTATTTGAAAATAAATATTCCAGATTTGAAATTATGGATCAATTATAAATTTAAATATATGTATAAACCTACATATATCAGACTTTTCTATGCCTATGTTAGAACAAAATAAAATTCTTACCTTGTGTGTACCTTGTCATTTGAAGTATTGGCCCAGGGTGTCGTCACACACGTGCTGATCTCCTTCTTGCTTATAAATAACATACTATATCTATGTAGTATCACACAGTACGTTGCTTCTATCATCTTATCCAGTCTACCCACATTATGCGGAAATTAATTTGCAGGCAAAGCTTGGACCTAATTTTGTTGCGCCTTAGATCAAAGAGTTGTGGATGGATAAAATCTGCCCATCTTATTTCTTCTTGATGAAATCCCCAGGTAGCACACGGTGTGTGTGAAGCTCCTATAGCTAAATAATTGACCTGCGATGGCATCAAACAATCTACATCGATGAAGCGGCCTCTGAACCCCCTGCAGTCCTCGATTGTGGTTCTATTATTGGGTAAATGCACGAGTGGAAATGATGTGATATCAACGTTTGCCATCACATCGTAAAATAATATACACGCCATGTATAATTGTAGTTCAACA
This sequence comes from Hanleya hanleyi, assembly GCA_036873755.1. Classification (NCBI taxonomy): domain Eukaryota; kingdom Metazoa; phylum Mollusca; class Polyplacophora; order Lepidopleurida; family Hanleyidae; genus Hanleya; species Hanleya hanleyi. The sequence goes on from JAVTVY010034460.1 coordinate 34,619, forward strand.
CTGTCTGGCCTGTGTCGCGGCCGGGGGGCGGAAAGTGCCCCTATATATTTTCGCTATCTTTAAGGCTAGAGTGCTGAAACTTGCCACTATATATCTTTCGGTCAAGCTCCATTTGAAAATGTAACTTCCAAGATGGCCAAAATGAATGACGTCACAATGACGAAAAAAGCATTTTTTTTATTTATGAGTTTTCTTCGCAAAAAATGCATGAGAAATTAGTCAATAAAAATCCGATGTGAAATAAAATACCTTTTGTCCACTTTTCATCGCAGAAAAGCATGAATTGCGAAGAAAACTGACGAAAACATCACTTTGCTGATACCCACATGGTCGCCATTAGCTAAGATTCATAGCGTCTCCCTTCCCTCACCGCTATGTCGACGACAAATACATTTCCCTGGTGGTAACTCGAACATCTCCATGGCGCACTTATTATTACCTTTGCGCCCTATTGGACCTTCATTAACTTGAGAAAATGGGCCGCCATGAATAAAAATACAGAAATGGCAGACTAAATGGCCATTCGTTGGTCAAAAATTAATTACAGACGTTAAAATTATCCCTATGGAGCCTCAAAATCACCTGAAATCGAGGGTCAAGAAGATGGGCATTTCCGTCATAATAGACCCCGTGTATACAGGGGATGATGATCACAACATCGATTATGGTATTTTTATTCATGGCGGCCCTTTTTCTCAAGTTAATGAAGGTCCAATAGGGCGCAAAGGTAATAAGTGCGCCATGGAGATGTTCGAATTACCACCAGGGAAATGTATTTGTCGTCGGCATAGCGGCGAGGGAAGGGAGACGCTATGAATCTTAGCTAGGTCGCCATTTGAATTTACCAGTGATCCGCTGGTTGAGGGGTTATGTAAATAGATTCAAAATGACCCCAATATGATAAACTACAAAGTCACGAGTGCCAGCCAGTTCCGGAGATGGGAGCAAAAAACCAACAAGGGTTTGGGGAAAGTGCCCTCCCCCAGGCCAGGTGGAGTTAAGGTTAATTCTGACATCAAATGCAATATCAAATTTCCTTCAGGAGAGACATGTGATCACTACGCATATTTGTTCTGATAAGTTTGCAGTTTGTTTTATCAAAATATACTTTTTTTCAAACCTCTATTATATTTGTTCAATCACGATTTAACAACAGTCCTAACATTTCCACGTGTTCAGGGAGTAACGAAGGCGTGGCTTGTGTAAGTTTCGTTAGTGTATCTATACTATTACTTTGTGGCATGACCTAACGATTTCGATACATTTTTACAACAATGTAATTGCTTTCAATTAAATGTACTTTCGATCACTGTAAAATATATATATATTTTTGAGGTCGATACATTTCGTTTCATTTGCATTGAAAAGCAACTGTGTTCTCTTTTCACTACCAGACCGCATACAGAAAGATACATTGGAAAGTGTTAATATACAAAATACCGTATTGTCATAAAAATATAGCAACTGCCTGCCGAAATACGTATTTCAATGCCGTGTACCGTCATAGATGTGTGTGTGTGGTTAATCATTCCGCAATTTCACTGGGCATAGGGTATAAGCGACTCTCCCACGGACCGCCAGTTATTACTTATTTACATAAATTGTCCTACGTCTAACCAACCTCCCCACAGCGCATGCTCCATTTCGCAGGCTCCAATAACATCCCTGCCTCCAATAGCGGAAGTTGACCTTTACTACGTTGCTATGACGTATAGGGGAAACCAACCAACGCACGGTTCAGTTTGAATCCGACCAAACGACTCCTTTAGTGTTGCACATGAGCGAACTACTTTTCATATGCTCTGTCCAGATAAACAGGGAAAATTATCTCCAGATAATTCTTTTTAACGCTAGGTCAACGGAGGTATTATGCAGACTTGAAAAGTAATCAAAATTTTCGTTAAACATCTATTTTACTATATATGATGTCACTTCCGGCGATGTGCGCGAAGGCCCCGAATCCGGTCCAAAAATCTTACTGGTGGCTGGGGTGTTATTAGACCCCCAGCGAGGTGGTTGACGTCTAACTACAAGGAAAACAGAGATAAATTTTGATTTTGGAAGATATTCGGCCGCAGCTTTATTAAGAAAATGACACAAAAAATTTGACCGGATTCGTGCGAGCACAGCAACCTCTGATAACCACCATAAATAGGTATATGCAGAAGTGGATGAACGTTTTCCACTTCTGGTATCTGGCATATCAGAGGCTACTGTTGTGAGCTTACATGTAAATACCTGTCACCGCCATTGGAAACAATGGTCTGGCCCTGCTCCCTTGGAAAACCATCAGGTGGGCCCACAGGCCCGCAAAACAAGTATGGGGTCTCTATATATAACCCCATGCTTTATATAAATCCATGTGGATTTATATAAAGCATGAGGTTATATATAGAGACCCCATATTTCGACACTTCACCGTAATACCACCGTCCACACCTCCCAAAACTCTTGTTTTGCGGACCTGTGGGTGGGCCCATGACTCCCTGCAGGTGAGTCCCAAACATGCTTCCCTTGAAGCCCAAACATGGGTACAAAGGACGACTTGTCGCCCATCTTACGGACCACATAAGTATGGGCCCCCCATACAACCTGCTCATTCGCGCGCAAGAATCCGGTTCACATCAGTTAGTTACAATTAATCACAAAGCTGCGACAATGATACAGGTACATGTATATTGACATCTACTTTCTACTTTTCCAATTGCCAAGCATATCAAATTTACGCTAAATCATTTAACTTACCTATATCAGTCAGAGGTACGTTCTAGACTGCACAAGTGATGTGGGAGGGGCGGGGGGGGTAAGAAATTTGTTCAATTAAATTCTGATACCAAATACAGACCTATAACAGCGAAAGCCTTTGCAAGAAGAGTACGATTGACAGGGATAATATTTGATTTTGGAAGATATTCGGCTCCAGTTTTATCAAGAAAATTACACCAAAAATTTGACCGGATTCGTGCGAGCACAGCAACCTCTGATAACCACCATAAATATAGGTATCTGGCATATCAGAGGCTACTGTTGTGAGCTTACATGTAAATACCTGGCTCAGAAGCTCTGATTTTCATGGAATTGCCACCAATACATCGAGATGCAGTGACGCCCGTCAACGCCCGTCGTTACGCCTTAACGCCCGTCTCAACGCCCGTCAACGCCCGTCGTTACTCCTTAACGCCCGTCTCAATGCCTTAACGCCCTATCTTTGCGCCTTACCGCTCGCCTCAGCGCCTTAGCGAGCGATACAGGGGATTTGGAGGACGATTAACCTTTGAACTCTGAGTGCACTTCCGGTCACGTGACCGGAAGCGATCTTTGACCACGTGACCGGAAGTGACCGTTGATCCCTGCGCTGCTGGGAAGTGACGCGATCGTACGCAGGCGCACACACACACATACCTGGTTCACCCGCACCCTGGTGTACCCTATGCCCTACGGGCTATAGGGTACAGGGTGCACCAGGTATGTGCATGTGTGCGTTGACCCCTGCGCTGCTCGGAAGTGACGTCTTCGTACGCAGGCGCACACACACACATATCTGGTGCACCCGCACCCTGGTGTACCGTATGCTCTACGGGTGAAAGGGTACAGGGTGCACCAGGTATGTGTGTGTGTGCACCTGCGTTCGATGACGTCACTTCCGAGCAGCGCAGGGGTCAAAGGCCATTCTGGTCACGTGGTCAAAGGTCAGTGCACTCAGAGTTCAACGGTTAATCGTCCTCCAAATCCCCTTTATCACTCGTTAAGGCGCTAAGTCGTAAAGATATGGCGTTAAGGCATCGAGACGGGCGTTAAGGCGTAACGACGGGCGTTGACAGGCGTTGAGACGGGCCTTCAGGCGTAACGACGGGCGTTGACGGGCGTCACTGCATTTCGATGTATTGGTGGCAATTCCATGAAAATCGGAGCTTCTGGGCTAGTTCACCAGGGCGTTGAAGCGTTAAGCTAAGTGTTACGTCTAAACGACAATAGAAAAACGCAACAGAAAGCTTTTGTGAAATCGAGAATTAACAATCAAATATTTATTTACAATACTAAAATCATATACAAATTAAGAAAGTTCAATACATTAACAAACAAATTTGAAATATAGTCTTACTGTTCAATGCTATACCGGTGTATCTCTCAGAGTCCGTACTAACGTGCAGATGTCTATACAGTCCGTGCCGACGCACAGAAATCGCGTTCCTGTATTTTGATAGTCCACACCGCTCAGCTGTTGTCCAGTTTCCGTCAGTTCAATTACGTAGATAATGCAGCGGTAAAACACAGGAGTAATCCAAACAGGAATATACAATCAAGCAGTCAGTAATCTCAGGCTAAGGTAATATCCAGTAGCACAATCTGATGCACTCACATAGAAGCCGTTTGAATTCCTTCATAGAATGACTAATTGTCCGGCTATTTATAATGTATGTGACATTCCAGTACATTCTATCAAATCAAGAAGCTTCCACCGATACAGCCTTGACGTATGTTCTAACCCAGATAAGATCACAACGATTCTAGAAAGCTCGAAATAATTAACCCACAAAACAGTATGTAGCTCTATCATTCCAAAAACATCGACATGTGTAGATGGCGCTGTGTAGATGTGTAGATGGCGCTGTGACCCAATTACCCTCGTCATACGGGTCTTTTCGTATCTCGGCCATTTTAATTTACTTGCGACGAATCGGTCACGACTACGAGAAAATTCTATGATTATAATCACAGAACAGGATGTAAACATGTTTTCATCAGCTCAATTATTCTAGAACTATCTTCAGTGTCTAATTTTATACTGCAATACCATGACACTCCCCCTCTTAAAAAAAGAAAGTTTCAAACTTGGAACTTTCTTGACAATTCAGAACTTTATTACAAAACAGAATCTATATTACAACAGCAAATATGTTGACAAACATATTTACATTATATGTGAGACAATCAATCGTAATTGGCAACGATGAAGAAGTAACATAAACATCAAAATGTTGTAAAGCCAATATCACTGCCAAACTTTCTTTCTCAATTGTAGAATAATTTCTCTGGTGTTTGTCAAATTTACGTGAAAAATAACATATTGGGTGGTCTACACCATCTATACCTTCTTGTAACAAAACGGCACCAGCAACATCACTAGCATCTACAGCCAGTTTAAAAGGTGAATCAAAATCTGGTGCTGAAAGAACTGGCGCGCTCTTCAGTATGGCTTTCAGTTTTTCAAAAGCTGATTCACATTCATCGGTCCAAACAAAAGTTACTCTCTTTCTTAAGAGTCGAGTTAAAGGTTCAGTAATATCTGAAAAATTTGGACAAAATTTCCTGTAGTAACCAGCCATACCCAAGAAACGCATCAGTTGTCTCTTACATGTTGGTCCTGGAAATAGCGAGATAGCACTGTAGCTAAATAATATATAGCCCTCACGAGTCATATCGGATTATAGACTTACGTCATGACATATACGTCAGACTATGCTGCAGTGGATTATGCCCAACAGTGCTGCCTAAATCCAGGTATAATCTGCAAAATAATTCGGGTGATCTCGTCAGATTTAGGCTGTTCTCCGATCCGTTATCCTTCCGAACAGCCCTGCTCGGAAATGAAAAAAAGGCGTTTTTGCGACCAAGATAGCTGACGTATGGCAACGTTACAGTTACAGAGCCGTACGCAGGGCATACAATAGATAGTGCACCTCTAGGGGTACTCGCTCGCTCTTGGAGGTATAAAAGGCTCCACTCGGAGTCATCTGTCTAACTGACCATACTTTGTGGTTCCTGGATAAAGTTTCAAACTATTATTTTATAATAAAATGGGGTTTTTTAGGGATCCAGCTCTCTTGGCAGCGCTTCCAGACCAGGGGATTACGCCTACCTCAATCAAGTTAGGTAAACAGTTCAATTATGAGTATCCCGTTATGTACAGTTAACTTTCTTCATCTTGGACTCGATAGCTGATATCTAAGATATCCGGAGATGAGTCGTTCATCAAGCTAACCGAACCATGGGCGTCGTCATGATTTATTGAGGGTTATCTTTTCTTATACCAACTTATAACCCAGTACCGGTACTGTGCTGTCCCAACACATAACAAAATAACACAGTGTTGGGCACTGAGAGTTTGCACCCAACGACCAGTATGATAGCCGGCGAAGATAAACGAACAGATATAGCTAATGTGATATAGGCAAGCATTAATTCATGGACAATGGTATCACACCAACATGTCTTTAGAATTTTGTCATGTAAAAGCCATACGCATCTGGCCATAAGTCTATTAATACTTTTATGACTGATTACTTTTTCGATTAGTTGACATGATAGGGCTATTACGTTATCGCTCATGGGCAACTATTTTCATCAGAGAGGTTTGCGCATGCGTCAGATACGGCGGTCGATGCAGTCAACCTTCTTATGAGTAGTATAGAAAGCGTAAATTCATTATTCATTTTGAGGGTGTGGCGTGACGTCACTGTGGCGTCACGGTTGACGTCACCTCCGGTTACGTGAATTCCGGATCAAAGGTGACATACGGGTCAAAGTTCACATCCGGGTCAAAGGTTACTTCCAGTCACGTGATGGCGCAGCAAGAGTTATCTGCCCCTAAATAAGACCGAACGCTTCAGTTATTTCAATGTTAGTCCCAAACCCACTCATGGACAATTGCGGTATGAGGTGTGGCACCTTGTTTTCTCTGTCTCGCGATGTAGATCACGACTGAAGGGGTCTCGTGACCATGAGTTCACTTTCACTGAAAAGTCACCTTGCGCATGCGTAGTCCATAGGCAGATCGGGGTGGACGTGTTGGGATCGTGGTGGACCACTATTGGTCCAATTGGGTCGTGCGGGATGTCATAATGAAGCATTCGTGGGGCATCATCCGACTGGATGAGTATGGAATGGAAGTACGGCTAAGGTGCGCATGCGCAGGCAGGGAATTATGAGAAAAGGGCATTGAAATAGACGTTTTAGGGTCGAGGTGGGCCAATATTGTTCCGAATGGGTCGTGTGGGGTATCCATGTGAAGCGCTCCTCAAGGCCGATCAAGTTATGGGTGGGTGCATGTAAAACTTTTCCTGGAAAATATCCGGAAACACGGATTTCACCTCTAAGATAGGGAAAACCCCAATCAACCAGGACTAGAGGGGCTAATATCGGATTCCAGTCGACCTCGTGGACTCAATTCATATGGAAATCGTTAATGTTGAAAACCCAGGCATGAGCTGGACAGCGGCGTATGTCAGAGCGATGGCTCTGGTTACCTCAGCGTATGTGTGTAGGAGGAGGAAGAGGAAGAGGAAGAGGAGGAGGAATGAGGGAGTGAGTGGGCATATAAGGTCGTTTGTAAACCATTAGCCTCAGTCTGTATCCACCACTTACGTCTTAACGCCATGATGTAGACGGATGGGAGAACAATAAGGATGACTTGGGTTTTTAACTTTAGTCCAGGTGGCATAGACCAGTCAATAATCTGCGGACTGCGAAAGTAGGCAGTCAGTGGCCTAGGATGGAGCCAAATTCAGCCATAAGGGTATTCACGGCGTACATACCTCGACATGTAAAAGCATATAGCAAAATGTAGCACTATATATGACTCATTATGTCCATCATAACCAACGTTGCTCAGGATGGCCGAGTGGCCTAAGGCGCCAGTCTCACGTGCTCGTGACTGGGTTAGAATCTCACTCCTGACACGCACCTTCTTTGTTATACTTCGCCATGTTGTAAAACCATTGTACAAATATAGCACTATGAATGAATCATTATGGGAAGTAATCCAGTTTCCCCATAGTAGTAGAGAAAGCAGAAACACAGTATATTTGCCCTTTGGCCTTGTGGCGTGTTTTGCAGTACGCCTAAACGCCCTATCTGAACGCCTTAACGCCCTATCTTAGCGCATTATCATAACGCTTTAACACCCTAACTGAACGCCTCAACGCCTTATCTTAAACCCTTAACGAGACTGTACCATGCGCCAACAAAGTGTATGAATCAATCCATTCATACCACGCAATAAACCAGTTGAGACTTGGTGGTCCCCGATGTCGTCATAGCATTACGCTGGGGAAACCCATGCTCTATTTATGGAACATATCGGGTAGAGCTAGACTGGAGGTGAATCGCCCTGGTGATTTAGACCGGAAGCTCTGATGAGTCTATATGGCATCAGACTACAATTATTCACTTCCGGGTCAGTGCCCACGACCTACATTGTTTAGAAATTTGAGAGCAGATCTTTATAGATTTTATGAGCTGCGATTTTTCACCATTTCTGATACATCTGATATTTCAACTTGCAGATGAGTCTTCAAACTGCACTTCCTGGTGTTTATTTGGAAAAAGCATGGTGCATGGAGACATGATCAGTGAAGGGTGAGAAGGCTCCCTGTTTACAAATTGAATGCCATTCTGTAGCACCAATCAGCTGTCAGTGGCGGGAATTTGAAATTTCCATGGTCAACATCTGTCAAGACTTCCACTGGTAATGTCCCACAAGGTAAATATTGACATGCCAGGTGGATTTATGCATTGTGAATTTTCTGGATTTTTGCCGATTTTTAACGCTAATACATAACAAGTAACGGAATTAATAGTGGGCTGGTGCCATATGTCCCTTGGAATTGACAGTATTTCCTCAAATTTCAGTGACGCCGGTCAATGCCCGTCTCAACGCCCGTCTCAACGCCTTAACGCCCTATCTTTACGCCTTAACGCCCTATCAACGCATTGACATCTTATCTCAACCCCTTAACGCCCTATCGTAATGCCCGTATCAACGCCCCTAACGCCCTATCTCGACGCCTTAACACCCTATCTTAACGCATTAACGCTCTATCGTGACGCCTTAGTGCTCTATCGTAACGCCTTAACGCACTGTCAACCATCCAATCACACACGCATGTTTTGACCATTGGTCCTTAAATACCATGTTCTGTCTGGCTACTTTTATGTGCATGAATATGCGTGGGTGTGTGGGTGGGTGTTGTTTGTGTGGTTGTGTCATTAACATTATCTGTGTTCAAGAAAACTGATCGTAGATATATTAATGTCGGAAGCCATAAAGCATTCTTTAGCTCTACTACATACAAGGGATGTCATTCATGGGATGTTTCTTTGTTTATAGAGTTGCTTGAATTTCTCATTAAAAATACTGATGTGAAATTTGGCAACACAATATATCAACAGCATATAGGTATTCCAATGGGTACTAATTGTGCATCCCTGTTGGCAGTATATCTGTTCTCTTATGAATATGACTATATGCAGGCGCTTTCAAAAACCGATCATTTCAAATCCATTCCTTCTGATTCACAAAACGCTATATAGACGATCTTCTGGCTGTGGATAATAGCTATAAATGACGCAGTGAAGGATATATATCCACCTTCACTGGATTTGAAGGAAACTACAGATAGCCCTCAAGCACATCATATTTAGACCTATATCTCAATAGAAATGAAGCAGGCCTTCTCTCTCGTCGACATTATGACAGAAGAGATGATTACGATTTCGACATCGTAAACTATCCCTTTCTGGACAGTATATGGCGTGGGACCTGCATATGGCGTATACATATCTCGCCTAGTATCATTTGCAAGATCCTGTGTTAAATGTGACGATTTTAATCAACGTCACAAAACATTGTTGCAGACATTTATAAAATAGGGCTATATCACCAAAGTTTCTCAAATGTGGCGATACATATCGCATGGTGATAGCAAAATACCAGCTAACGTGCAAGATCTATGGGGTTATCTTTCGTAACTTGTATCTAATTCCGCTTAACCCGGGCCAAGGAGCCGTATGAACACATGTACTTCAAGATCCTCATGGTGCTCATATGAACAGTCACAATCAAAGCGTGACTGAGTTACATCATTCTCTATATATAGATGACGACTTTACAACGAATATTATGGATTAGGAATACTGATCAGCGATACGGTTTTGAAATTTTTGGAACATCATGATGTCTTGCCGGCATCATTAAAAACGTTGACCGCTTCTCTCTTGCAGGAAACTAGCCTATGTTTATATATACTATGATTGCCTTTGTGAATTTGGTGCTAATACTGTTATATGGAATATGGAATAGGTCTTTGGGTTATGGACGCGGATATTCTTTAATGGACGACGGCTAAATTATGAATGACGGACCAGACGCTTGTAATAATTACTCACCAGCCTTGCGCGCTCGCTCACTCACTCACTCACTCAGTCAGCAACGTTGGGCGTCACTGCGTTAAGACGGGCGTTGGGCACGCCTCACTCCGAGATCGGAGCACCACGACAACAAACATCCATCACCATCACCACCATACACCACCACAAACACACACCACCAACACCACCATCACCATCACCACACACAACACATACACCACCACGCACAGCCACCCACACATACCCACACACAAGTAGCCAGACCGAATACGGTATTTAAGGGTCAATGGTCAAAGCTGTGGGTGTGTGGTTTGATGATTGACAACGCGTTATGATGTTACGATAGGGCGTTAAGGCGTTACGATAGAACGTTAAGGCTTTAAGATAGGGCATTAAGGCGTTAAGATGGGGCATTAGGGTGTTAGGATAAGGCGTTAAGACATTGATACGGGCATTAAGATAGGGCATTAAGGGGCTGAAATAAGGCGTCAAGGCGTTGATAGGGCGTTAAGATAGGGCGTTAAAGCGTTGAGGTGGGCGTTGACAGGCGTCACTGCATTTCGTGGAATTAGTGTCAATTTGAAGAGATATATGGGCCCATCAGAGCTTTCGGTCTAAATGAGCAGGGTGATTCACCTCCAGTCTGGCTCTACCCGATATGTTCTATAGTATAAGTAGAACAGGGGTTTTCCCAGCAAAACCTACGTCCTCATTTATGTGGACCAGCACTTAACACTGGCGCCTTAAGACGACTCGACCATCCTGACCCTTTTGTTACATGATTTTACATGTCACGGTATGTACGCCGCGAATGCCCTTATGGCTGCATTTGTCTCCATCCTAGGCCACCGATTGGCTACTTTCTCAGCCCGCAGATTGCTGTCTGGTCAATGCCACCTAGGTTAAAATTAGAATCCCATGTCATCCTTGTTGTTGTTTTTGTTCTCTCATCTGTCTACATCATGGCGCTAAGACGTAAGGGGTGGATACAGACTGAGGCTAATGGTTTACAAACGACCTTATATGACCACTCGATCACTCCACCCCATTCCGCCTCTTCCTCCTACTCCTCCTTCACCTCCTCCACACATACGCTGAGGTAACCAGAGCCAGCGCTCTGACATACGTCGCTTTCCAACATTAACGCTGTTCTTTTGATTTCCATATGGACTGGGTCCTCGTCCAGCAATTTCATATGGGACTGGGAGCCGATATTAACCCCTCTACACCTGTTTGATAGGGGTTCTCCCTATTTTTCGGGTAAAGTCAGTGTTTCCGGATCTTTTCCAGGAAAAGGTTTACATGACTTGGTCGACCTGGAGGAGCGCTTTACATGGATACTGCACACGACCCATTTGGAACAATATTGGCCAACTTCGACCGTAAAACGTCCATCCCAATGACCTTTTCCCACAATTTCTTTTCTGCTCATGCGCATCATAGCCTTACTTCCAGTTCATACCCATCCATCCCATGCTTCACTATGACACCTCACACGACACAACTGGACCAATATTGGTCCACTACGACCCAAAACGTCCATCCCCGATCTGCCTATGGACTACGCATGTTCACGGCAACTTTTCAGTGAAGTTCAACCCATGGTCACGAGACCCCTTCCATAGTGTTCTACATCGCGAGGCAGAGAAACAATATGCCACCCCATACTGCAAATGTCCATCAGTGGGTTCCCCATTGAGACTAACATTGAAGAGGTCATTGTCCACTCCGCCGGAATGGACCTATCTTGTTCACCCTAAACCTGCCTGAACTTTCCATCGAAATGCAATCCGTGGCTTCGAGACCCCTGCCATCATGTTCTAAAGCTCGAGACAAAGAAAACAAGATGCCACATCCCGTACCGCAAATGTCCATGCGTGGGTTGCCCATTGAATTTAACATTGAAATAACTGAAGCGTACGGTCTTATTTAGGACAGATAACTCTTGCTGAGCCATCACGTGACCGTATGTGACCTTTGAATCGGATGTCACTTTTGACCCGGATGTAATCTTCGAACCGGAAGTCACGTGACCGGAATTTCACGCTTTCTATACTACTTATATGGCTGGGTGAAGGACTTTATAATGTATTGGAAAAAAAATCAAGTTTGTTTCTATACATTTTCGTAGCCGTTGATATCATCAGAAAGTATGATAAATGAGCTTTTTTGAGGTGTACTAATACTGTAAATCAAATAATATTTTCTTGCTTCCTTTTTTTCAGGTTGGCAATTCGTTTTTGCCGACCTGTTATTTTCCCAGAAGAAATACTCGTCTCGTGTATAATTTATGCACTGAATGTTTTGGTTCATGCGAGCTGTTTGTAGGAACTTTTGATTGTTAAATGTAATGAAATTTTGACTTTTACGTTGGACGTTGGAACAGTATTATTATGCATCAGTTTCTACCATTATTTCGGACGGCAGCACTTATCAGTTTATATTAGACGGGATACACGAAGTATTTATGTGCTTTCTTTGTACAGACCTTATTCTTCAATAAATTCAGTAAATCGAATAGAAACGCATATCTATGACGACCTCAAACTGTTTCATATACAGGTCTACTCTGATGAATTACGATATCAAAATCATTGACAGTCGTTTCCTGTACCCGGGAAGCAGGTGTTAAGCTCAATCCGTGCGTATACTGAACTTACCTGTCTCAACTCTTGTAATATCCTGCCACTACTATACCAATGGTTATATTCTATAACTTAGATTATCGTAACACGATACAACTATCGTACACATCACTTTGTGGGCTCAGCGGTGCATAAGTGGAATTGAATTAGTTCCTCGCTTTATCCGACCTGATTGGGGTGTATACATTCATATATATCGGTATACATAATGGAGGAAGTTATTATGTGCAACACGAGTAGTGTAAAGGTGGGGTTTCTGGCTCACTGTGACGTTACGCATGACGTCACGGACAAAGGCAAACAGACAATCACAGGAAAAGGCAAAGTACAGAGTAAGGTGAAGGCACGGTCGCAATGATATTATCATAGGCAAAATACAAAGTGTTGGATAAGAGTGTACGGCAAAGGCACAGTGGACAAAGACATCTTCATAGGCAAAAGGTAAAATGTAGGTTAAGGCGATACACGGTGAACAGTAACATACTAGGTAAAATACAGGTTAAGGCGATACACGGTGAACAGTAACATACTAGGTAAAATACAGGTTAAGGCGATACACGGTGAACAGTAACATACTAGGTAAAATACAGGTTAAGGCGAAACACGGTGAACAGTAACATACTAGGTAAAATACAGGTTAAGGCGATACACGGTGAACAGTAACATACTAGGTAAAATACAGGTTAAGGCGATACACGGTGAACAGTAACATACTAGGTAAAATACAGGTTAAGGCGATACACGGTGAACAGTAACATACTAGGTAAAATACAGGTTAAGGCGATACACGGTGAACAGTAACATACTAGGTAAAATACAGGTTAAGGCGAAACACGGTGAACAGTAACATACTAGGTAAAATACAGGTTAAGGCGATACACGGTGAACAGTAACATACTAGGTAAAATACAGGTTAAGGCGATACACGGTGAACAGTAACATACTAGGTAAAATACAGGTTAAGGCGATACACGGTGAACAGTAACATACTAGGTAAAATACAGGTTAAGGCGATACACGGTGAACAGTAACATACTAGGTAAAATACAGGTTACGGCGATACACGGTGAACAGTAACATACTAGGTAAAATACAGGTTAAGGCGATACACGGTGAACAGTAACATACTAGGTAAAATACAGGTTAAGGCGATACACGGTGAACAGTAACATACTAGGTAAAATACAGGTTAAGGCGAAACACGGTGAACAGTAACATACTAGGTAAAATACAGGTTAAGGCGATACACGGTGAACAGTAACATACTAGGTAAAATACAGGTTAAGGCGATACACGGTGAACAGTAACATACTAGGTAAAATACAGGTTAAGACGATACACGGTGAACAGTAACATACTAGGTAAAATACAGGTTAAGGCGATACACGGTGAACAGTAACATACTAGGTAAAATACAGGTTAAGACAAAGACACTTACTATTCCTCGTTACAATTTGATGGGATTTTCATGAACTACACATTTTGTAAGTTTGAAAACTACAACCATTCGTCTGTTCATGTGGATGAATCCTAGCCTGCAGTAACCCGATATCCGTCTGAGACAATGATGACATCCCCTCTAACTTACCTTCGCCCCAGCGTTTTACTCTTGCCAAACCTTAAGTTATCATGTTAAAACGTATTTCAGTCATTTTCAGGGATAAATTATAATATAATTATATTCTTACATTGTGAAACACCTGGCCAGAAAATACCTTTCGGGCGAGAATCGAACTCACGACTCAGGGGACACCGTCCCACTGCTCTGCCGACTGAGCAACCGTGTCCAGTCGGGAACAGCTCGCTAATTCAATCCATTTCAGAAGAACGCGGCTTATTATGATAACAAGTGATTTTTTTTGATATATTCGAAGATACAATGTTTCAATCAATAATTGCAGTCATATTCGGGGATAAATTATAATATAAGCATATTATAACGCATTGTAGCATTGTACTGATTCACTTTAGAGTAAACCGCCATGTGAACAAATGTGGTTGAGGATTCTTTGTAAATCACAGTCATGACAGATCTATTCCTCGTAAACTGCTTCCCTAATTGGTAAAAGGAACTATTGTCGTATTGCGGTTCTGTTCGATTCTCAAGACTTTTTGGAAATTTAGGTTCGAACTTTGGAATTGAATATAAGCATACTTTTAATCAGTATGGCGCTATTGATACAATCGGATGATTACCCATAATACCCCCGAATTCATTCAACTTATTTCGAAGTGAATAAATAATTGAACTAAAAAGATAGATTCCAAATTAACATTTCATTTATGTTAATTGAATCATTTAAAAACAATTATATCAGTATACGCATGAAAGGAATAACACAGAGTTAAGAATAACCTTTCCTCACAGGCGAAGGCAAAGTGCAGGATAAGCGAAGGCACGGACAATGGCATCATCACAGATAAAAATGCAAAGTGCGCTGAACAAGGTTTAGAGAATGACCGTTTAGATCCGATTCATAACCGAACGTATCCGTTAATACCTCTTACGCTATGACCCTAGACACTTTGCCCCGAGGGAAGCTCGAGGTACTGATTAAATAGATGACGGAAAGATTCCTGTGATGACTGATAGATGTGAGAGCTCCGAGAATTCCGGAGCTCTCAAATGTCCCATCCCCGTGCTCTAAAATGTGCCATCCTCAGGGTCCGGGGTCTTGAATATAAACACGACATACAACGGCGGGCCTTGATTATATGATGGGTATCTGAGAGGACGAGAGCCATGGCTTACGAATATCTATTGTGTTCAAAGTTATCGTTCAGCCCGTTTAATCTACGTAGACGTTTGCTTTTTGTACATAAAAATCACGTAGACGAATGTCATGTCAAACAGAGGAGTCCAGATAGCATACAATTTCAACACATGCCCGATCAACACCTACGTCTCAGACGAATATATTAGACAATCCCTATACGATAACGGTGAGCGGCCCGACGGGTTGTGGGAAAACGGACCGTGGCTTATAAAATTTTTGGAGGAAGCTCACACGAACCCTTCTCCGACGTGTATCGTGTGGTGCTATAATCGTTGGCAGACCCCTATGACAACACATGTCAAAAAAACGTGAACCTCGTTCCCGTCATTTCACATGATATTACTTCGTTATGGGGCAGACCAACATTGTCGTCTTGGATTATTTGATGGGTGTTGTAAAAGGGGGCAATACACAGTTGATATGTTTACCACATTACAAAAATTTATCAGTAATCTGTTTAATCCAGAATCTCTTCCCTCAGGACAAAGCCTCTCGGGATATCGCCTCAAACCGTCAACATTTCGGGGTGTTCAAGAATCCTATTGACAGACAATCTGATTTGACCAGTTTTGATATCGAAGGCAAAAAACTCAGACAGGCGGGAGGCGTTTGTTTTTATCAAATATCAACAATATTGTTAAAAACCTGGAGGCACCAGAACACTGGCATTTGTTCTGGCTTGTGTGCCACTTAAATAGGCAAGAAATAAATCTCTTTGATAGGCATTTAGAAGTCGGCGTATATAACACAAGGCTATTCTATGGATAACAACTTCCTTATTGATGTGGAGCTGACGTTTCGTTCGAGAAACCTCCAACTTTTTGATTTAGCTTTGACAAAAGTTGGAAGTCTCTCCAACGAAGCGTCAGCTCCACACCAATAAAGAAGGTGTTATCCATGGAATATCCTTGTGTTAAGAAATAAATCATCAGGCCATTGGCTACATTCTTCAAAAGCATTGTCCCATGTACATATAACGCCATACCGGCATGTCGGACATTTGGATGTGGAGCGTACAAAGGTTTGATAAACCACAGGAGATGCAGAACAGGTTTGAGGTCATATCGCTTGATATGAAAAAGAAGAAGAAAAAAAAAAATCCCAAAGAACTTTTTGTAAATAATTAGGCATCGCAACAATCACCCAACAATTGGTGATCACCGTATCACCCAACAATTGGTGATCACCGTATCACCCACAATTGGTGATCACCGTATCACCCAAGAATTGGTGATCACCGTATCACCCAACAATTGGTGATCACCGTATCACCCAACAATTGGTGATCACCGTATCACCCAACAATTGGTGATTCACAGAAAAACTTCGATTTTCATGGAGCTGAATTGTAAACACTCCTCTCACTCGGGTAGTAGAGATGGAGAATGAAAGGCTGACATGCACTTGTGCTGGACTACAGACGAGATCTGGGGAGAACTGAGTTTCTTCACTGGTAATTCAGTGTGAACACAATGCAATAAGTGTTGAAGTGTGGTAAGTTTTCAGCGAAAATAGCAGGGCAAAATCGATCCATCTTGACCTTTAATTTTCGCAAATCCGATAATATTCATTAAGTTAATGACCGCTATAGCTGACCTTTGACCCGCCCGTATTCCTCGGTGGCGATGCAGTCACTTCCTCCACAGTGAGAAGGTCAGAGGTCTACTTCAGCAGACAAACCCAGAAATAGGTCGGGGAGATAACTCTTAGTAGATGAATCGCGCTTAAATTTCAGGACTAATCGACCCATCAATCAGACCTTTTCTGCTCATTCTATAAGCCAGGTTGAAATTCCAGTTGGGAATGGCCGCTATGACCGTTTTGCTGGCTCCGAGGGGTGAAACCGACTGTTTCTCTACGCTTTGAAGCATGAATTTTTTCACAGAAGAAATCAAATTTCATAGTTTGCAACATCAACCTGGTTAGATGTAGCCAAGTTGGCATGGCTTCGTTCGTTCCTTTACTACGCCATGATGCCTCTCAATGAACTTACATGTACACTCCGGGATCACACGGCTCCGTGGGTCGTTCGGCTATATCCCGCAATAAAACAACCCCTCCCAGCTCTTTGTCCATTTGTTTTATCGGGTTCGGCAAAGAGTTTGATTGCCTTGAAGAGCTCATCCGTCTGCAATCAGTCTTCAAACATCAACGGTCGGTTGAATTCTCCGCCATTATCTTAGTACGGCCGGTCACGTGCGCAAGATACGTGACACGTGACACGTACGAAAATAATGGCGGAGAATTCAACCGACCGTTGATGTTTGAAGACTGATTGCAGATGGATGAGCTCTTCACGGCAATCAAACTCTTTGCCGAACTCGATAAAACAAATGGACAGAGAGCTGAGAGGGGTTGTTTTATTGCCGGATAGAGCCGAACGACCCACGGAGCCGTGTGATCCCGGAGTGTACATGTAAGTTAATTGAGAGGCATCATGGCGTAGTAAAGGAACGAACGAAGCCATGTCAACTTGGCTAGGTTAGATGGAGAACCATCCATGAATTGATGTGATATCTGGCGGTCGTAATTGAATTACGATCGTCAGATATCACATCAATTCATGGATGGTTTTCTCCATCTACAACCTGGTATACTTCCTCATAACATTTCAGGGATTTATTAGGGTGTTATTCAACACTATCGGCAAAAGTGTGAATTCAAAATTTTATCCCATGTTAAATATATACAGCACAACAGTAGTGCTTGCTGTTTCACCCAAAATGAGCCAGCAGAACTGTCAGGGTGGCATAGCCTCAGATGAAATTCCGATCTGGCTTAAATTAACAATGTCGGGACAGGTCGGCACTTGTCTGGACATTTCTGTGACGTTATCAGTTCGGGCTTAACTTGACATGTGAATACTGACTTTTCTGGTATATTTTATCCGTAGATCGTTTGTAAATCTTGGAGATAGGAATGAAAACGTTTGATATTTGTCGCTTCGCGCTTTTTAATGCAAGACCATCCATCCATTCACGGTTTTGATTCTTGTCAGAAGTTATTGTCACAGTGAACAAGTTCAGGATATGGGCTTCAAAACTAGCTAGAATCACACTTTCCTCTTCAAAATCTGTCACATCCGGCTTTCACATGGCTATTAAGCCTTGTGTGTTAGCATGCGATTGTTGGAAAGTCCAAACGCAAGATTGGATAGCAATTCTTACACCATGGTCTGCCACTAGTCGTTTATTCTCCTGAATTACCTGGTGGTCCATCGGTTGTGCTTGTCTTCAGGTGTTTAAGTGAAGCTGCTGAGGTTAATAACTTATACTTATTTTAACCCCACCAAAGTAACGTACAAACGCGATACTCACGTCTGAAAACTGTTGCCAACCAACGGATCTCTCTTCGTAATACTATACATACGGTATATTTAATATATACAAATATAATAACATCGTTATCGGCTGACTCGTACACTTCTATGTACAATAAGACTCGAGACGTTTATATCATGCACAGGACACACTAAAGATCATGATGTCTTGACAGTGGAGCGATTAATTATTGAAAGAACGAACTATGTCTGTTGAAATGTTAGAGGGAGATAACTCGTATAAAAAATGATAAAACAGAAAATAGGCCTTCCGATATCAAATTTTCAGGGGAAATTTCAAGGAACACAAGCTCGATGCCAATATATAAATTTAGCTTCACTAATTCACAAGTCAGCTTTGATAAACGTCAATCAAAGAAACAGAAAAAAGAATAATTACTTTCAATTATTGAAGTGACAAGCAATCGTTAAAGAATCTGCATTACACTGCAAAAAAGTGATCCATTCCGAGCCAATGTATTACATCTCAAAACGTCATTGAGCCATGTGTAAGCCAGTAGTAAACCCCTTGACATGTTGAATTACTTTCAGGAGCCAACAGTAATCCACGCCGTCATTTGCAGGTTCATTTTTGACTCATTTGTTTTGATCCCTCAGCGAGCCAACATAATCCAGCACTGAGATTTTGTTTTTGTTTCAATGAGCCATACGTATAAAAAAAATGACCCAAAACTATATTTATGTTTGTGATTGTATCAACGAGTGACTTTCGGCTCAGTTAGTCAAATTGATGCTTAATGAGCCAAAATGATCATGCATCTGTAAGCGAATCTGGGATCAACCACTCTGGAGAGTCGTAGGTGGATCCTTAGTGGATCAGTTAAGATGCAGATTCATACCTTAAAGGGAGAGTACTCTCATCCATATGGAAGTAAGCAGCACAACACTTGATTTCATTCGATCATGGATGCATTTGGAGGTACTGGTTAAACCATTCATTGAATTGTTGTAATTATCTGTTAACTCTGTTGGAAGGTAAATATCTCCGAATCAATGGCATCATTTTACGTGATGTACTTGTAGAAAATTTTAGGATGTTATGAATTAGACCGACTTCTGTGTTCATGATGATTATATACATGGAATACATACGTATTTTTATTTTAGATCATTTTGTTTCGTGTGCAAATGTATTGTTCGTCCTAAAACAGATTTTTTCAGGCGTGGTGTAAATTTCACACCTTGAGGCAAGCACAGCGCATTGACGATGTGATAACTCACTTGAATAAACTATTTGTGGCAGACAATGAAACGAGGGTGTAAGTTAGGTATCGCATTCGGTTTCAACGTGTAGTAAAGAAGCAATCAGAGATTGCTTAATTTTATGCCCCCCATTCCCCTTTAGTCCGACACTGCTCCGGACAAGTGCCAATTCACAAAGATTTCAAGAACAAAGGGCCATAACTCTTGAAAATATAACCGAAAAACAGAAAAAACTTTACTTTGCATAACTACAAGGCACTTTTGTTGCACAACTACAAGGCACTGACCACATATGATGCAAATTTTATGCTTATCCATATAATATTAACCGAGATATTGCACGGACAAGAAACCTGGACAGACAGATGGACAAAGCACTTTACTTTGCACAACTACAAGGCACTGACCTCATATCATGCAAATATATATATCCCATTCACTAAGGTTTGAAGAACGAAGGGCCAAAACTCTTGAAAATATAACCAAAATGCAGAGAAACTTCACACTGTACAACTATGGGGCAGTGTTCACATTATCATGCAAATTTCATACTTGTCCATAAAATTGTTGCAGAGGTAGCTTTATGCTCCAAACTGCAAGCCCTGTTACGACGAAATAAATCGTATATGCCAGGAGATTGCCTCATCCGGGCTGTTTCCGAATATAACTTCTCCAAACCGGTTTAGGTTTAGGTTAATACAATATTAACCGAGATCCAGCCCAGACAAGTTCCAATTCACGGAGATTTCAGGAACAAAGGGTCATTACTCTTGAAAATATAAGCGAAATGCGGAGAAACTTTACACTGCACAACTATGGGGCACTGACCACATATCATGCAAATTTCACACTTGTCCATAAAATTGTTGCAGAGGTAGCTTTATGCTCCAAACTGCTAGCCCTGTTACGACGAAATAAATCGTATATGCCAGGAGATTGCCTCATCCGGGCTGTTTCCGAATATAACTTCTCCAAACCGGTTTAGGCCCGAAGCTTGAACTTCGGGAATCTTCGTGCATGCTCTAAGATTGCCAGATAAGGGTTGGGACTGATTGAGATAACACGTGAATTCGGGCTGGAATGGAGGGAGGATTTTAATGGGGGATATTTTAGCTCTATATCGTTCTGGGTGTTGCTAGGCGGGGCGCACCTAACTACGACAACTGTTGTCAGAGATAAAACTAAATTTATTTTCACGGTTGAGAACCTATTTTGGCCTGTAAGATCGAAAAATTCCGGTAAACAACGCGGCTTAGAAGCCGGCCATTTTCTCTCTATGCTCGCGTGTCTTTTACCTCTGTTGTGTTGGCCGGCTGTCCTTGGGTGGATTGTGGGTTGAATTGTTTTATCGAGAGTCGGTCATCCCGACATTGGGCTATTCTAATAGATAATTCTGTATAAATCCTTTCACGGCTGGCAGGCTGTCGATTGTGTCAGACAGGTTTTTCTTTGTCTCGGCTGATAGGCTAGCTACGCGATAGTGAAATTTGACAATATGATCACACCGGTCTGTGTGATATAGAGGTCGGTCAGGCGTTTCCCCCTCTTTCGTTATGAAACTAGTCGTGTGTTCAGTTCAGCCCATGCTATCAAATATTTTTTCTGGTATATAGCCGGCTGAGCTCGCTAACATTTTTGTAAATAGTGTATCGGTCGTATGCATTCAATAAACTTGGTGTCGCTGTATATACAGTACCAGTATTATTACCCTGTGATAGACGCGCTGTGTTATTAATAAGGCCAAGGCGGTATAATTTGGCACTGTCGACAGCATATATAGATCTGTGTAATGTGGCAATTCATCGTTTCGCCTCTTTGAGAGACTCGATGTGTTCATTTCGGTCCGTACTATTAAATATATTCCTGGTGTTTAGCCAGTTGAACTAGTCAACATTTCTTGGAAATAGTGTATTTACTCTATTCATTTATTGCATTTGGTGTCATCGTGTATACAGCATTATTGTCCTGTGATGAACGCGAAGTGTTATTAGTAGTGGCATTTTGGCCGTTCGTGGTCAATAGATTGGTAAAAACCGGATAAATTGACTCAGTCGTATTGAATGCGATTTGAGCCTGGCAGGGTTATACAATTTTCAAATATTTTTACTGGGTTATGATATAGAGCTAGTATATCAGGGAGATTCAAATTTTTATGGAAGTTTTTGTCCATTGTCACTCCAGTTGTTGCTGTGTGATGTTGTCTATGTGCTTCTGTATGATTGAATTGTATTGTTTCTAAGATTGACTTTTGGGTGAGATTTCTGCTATGTGTTAGTATTTGTGGGTCTCTGGATTGAGATTGAAGATTTTGCCGAGCTTTATGATAAATTTGTAGTGCGTTAATAGTAAATGCTCAGATTGTTCGCGGGTCAATGTGACTTGTTTTCTGCTAACGTTTCTCCCATCCTGCATGATAAAAGGGAAACCCGTTTTTTCTTTGTGTTTCAAGATATATATATATATATATTTTTTTTTAACGGTTGTCCCTAATTTGTTTAGTTCCATTTATGTCGTGGTGTTCGTGATATTCGAATTTGTCGGCTGTCAACTGGTCTGCTAAAAAAAATCGCTCATCGTGTCGATTTTCTGGATTAATACAGATATATATTGCCTACATTTTGGTTGTCCAATACATGATTTTGATTGCTCAGTTGATAGTTTGGGGCATTGTCAGTCATGCGAGCCACATTCATGGCAATCCCATGGTGTTGTCACTGCGATAATAGTAATCAGACTTCCTTCAATCCTTTTGAATTGAGTTAATGATTTGTATATCCTGTCTGTTTTCCCCCTTTTCTTGGATCAGTTCAGGAAATTATGATATTGTTTGAAATTTAATTGAATGGGAACGTGCCTTTGTTCATCCTTGAGGGGTCTGAATGATAGACTGAAGGTTGTTCATGATGTTGAGCGAGTGAGTTAAAATTTTGATGCAGTTTACCATCTCGAGACAGACTATTTCCTGTTTGTATTTGAACTCGGAGTTATTAACTCCTCGATGTGGTCGAGTCTAAAATCCAGTTTGTATTCTGTGTGTATTCCTCCAGGCACGGGAAACAGTGTTAATTTAAGGTTTATTTATGTTGAACACAGGTGGCCTGACTTTGTTTTCCGGGCACAATTGATGATTTGTTAATTGATTTCCCCTCTGCAAGATTAACAGAGAAGTTGCAACAACGCGTTGACTGTGTGGTAACGCGTGTTGCACTTGTTCTAGAGATGGGTCTTGTTCTTGTTCTTTTTTCCTAATAGGTATAGTTGAATAGGCACATTAGAACGCGTTGACTGCGGTAACGCGCGTGCATTAGGTTCATTTAAATGTTTCATTATTTTGAACTTGAGCATGCACGTGTTAAAATATTTTTTTCATTTACTGAGTATGAGTAGTTGACACTGCGTTTCATTTTTCGTGTCCAATTTGGTGTTCTCTAGGTGACATACCGAGGTACACGGTCTTTCTTTTGCTTCAGTGAGTTTCTGGAGTCGAAACGGAGTGTGAGAAATTGACACTACTCTATATTTTTGGTGTCAAATTTGGCGTTTTGTAGCGGATATACCAATGTGGGCTGTCTTTCGTTTATTTCAGTGAGCTTCTGGAGAGGAAACTCACTGAAAGTCTTTGATATATTTGAAGTTATTTGATTAGATTTTGATTTGGTATTGCTTATTCTTTTGACTTGTTTTCAAATACCGTATATCATTCCACTAAAACATGGCAGATTGAGGGCCCATTGATGGGCAAGGTCAAATAATGGTACAAATAGTGGTACAAGGTCAACAATTAGGTCAACAAATAGGTCAAGCTGATGGTAAGATGAAGCAAGTTGATGGTAAGGTGGACCAAGTTGATGGTAAGGTGGACCAAGTTGATGGTAAGGTGGAGCAAGTTGATGGTAAGGTGAAGCAAGTTGATGGTAAGATGGAGCAAGTGGGTTTAGATAGGAGGACTGTTGATGCATTGCTTAGTGCTCCAAGTAAGGACGAGTCAGAGATTTCATCACATGCGACGTCGGGACAGACAACGGGGGACGCTGGTCAGGCAGACCAAACTCATGTTGTTGTGAATAATAGACCTGAACAATTGGTTGAGGGTGGGGGAGATACTCCAAATCAATTGAATGCAGCCCCTGTTCAACAGAATGAACTCCATGATCAAATGAATGCATCAGCTGCACTTCCCGACCCCCCATGTTCACTAGATATGAATAGAACAACAGGACTGGACGCTGGTCTGGCGTTTCCAGAGGACACTAGGGATGTAAATAATGTATTCCATCAGTTACCGCCCAGTGGCCACACTTCAGCTCCGAACTTCCAATGCCCAGTAAATAGGAATGGATAGTTTTCAGACAATGCTATGGTAGGGGGACAATATCTCCAAGGGGATATAGATAATGGGAATCTGGCCGATGTGTCCGCTACTGATACCGAGGGGGAGGTTGAGGCCTCGCCTAGTAAATGTAGCGGATGCTCGTCCAGTTCGAGATCAACCGAACGACATATATCCCGAGAACGCTACCGCAGCCAAAGTCCCCGGCTTCCCAAGACTTTAGTGTTTTCAGGAACCAGAGGGGACTGGGTTCCATTCAGGGTTAAGTTTGAGTTGGAAGCTGAAAGTAGAAAGTGGAATAAAGACCAGTGTCTTAAAAAAATTAACTGATTGTATTCATGGCGATGCCATGGTGTTTTACAGCTATCAATCGGAGACAGTCAAAACCTCGTTTGATATGCTCCTCAAAGCAATGGAATGCCATTATAATATAGTAGGGAACCTCCGCGTGTAGTTAGGCAGCGTTTGCAGGCGGAAGAGCAGGGTCCGGAGGACACTTTAGAGGAGTTTGCTTTTAGATGCGCTAGGTTGGCAAGGGACGGGTATCCGAATGCACCGGGAAAGATTATCGAGTCGGTAGCGGTGGAACATCTCAGGGGATGTAGGGAAATACAGGCTGTATTTGCTATGGAAAAAGAGCCCCACAACAATCTCGGAAGCCTTGAGTTATGTGAACTCCTCACGATATAATCTGAGAGAGTTGGATTTTCAGACGGTTACATGTAGGACTGTTAATGTTGATTCAGTGGGGGAGGCTTTTCCTGATGATTTTAAGGCAGAAGGGGAAAGGATAAATAAGAGGTCCCCTCGCCGTCGGTCATCGCGACCCTTCCGTCCACCACGCCTCGTGCCGTAAACCCGGCCACATAAGCCGTTTTTGTCCTGCTAGACATGGTTTAGATGGGTGGGCTGAATTAGCAACTGCAAATGACGGTGTGGGGTCGTCCACGGGGGACGAAGCAGGTGTTCCTGAACGTACTGCAGCAGTCAGAGATGTTACTCTGTCTCGTTCCCAAGGGTGGGCGATGTCCATTCCAGTTAAGGTTGGGTCTGTGCCGGTAACTGCTGTGGTAGACACGGCCGCTCAAGTCACCGTCATGAGTGAACATTTATTTGCTAGGTTGGGTCTCCAGGGGTTGTGTTCGCCTATTCGGTTAACTGGTGCATTTCGAGAAATGACCAGTATGGGAATGCTAGTTCGGCAAGTCCCATTGTCCATCGCCGATTTTCACTGTACTGGAAATATAGTGGTCAGGTGGCACCCTTGGTTGACGACCTGTTGCTAGGCTTCAATTTCCTGTCAGCCTATGGATGTGTTGTAGATTTTAGAGATAAAGCCTTGGTTATTGGGGACACCAAGGCTTTTGCAGTTGAATTTTTATGGAATGGTGACTTGTTCAATGTGGGCTCCATTTCGCTCTGCCAGTAACTGATAAATGGTGAAGTTAGTTGATGGGCCATTGGTGACGCATTTTGTGTATGCGTCTGAAGAGATGTAGTATAGTGTCAGCATTGTGGGGATACATGTATATGGATGTGTACCATCACGTGTATGCAGTGATGGATGTATTGTATTAGGTTTTGATTTTCTGTGTGAAATTATCCTAGTTGAGGGTTGATTTCATTTTGTTGTACAGGATGTTGGTTTTTTGCTCCTATCTCCGGAACGACAAAAAATTAAGAGCTGGAACTCCGTGACTTTTCCGATTATCATATTGGGGTCATTTTGAGCCCATTTGCATGAACCCCCGAGCAGAGGATCATGGGTGAGTTCGGGGTGGCGGCCATGTGGGATGCCAGAAAAGTGATGTTTTCGTCATATTTCTTCAAAAAAAATGCTTTTCTGTGTGGAAGGGTGGATGAGACTTATTTTATTTCGTGTCAGATTATTATTTGCTGGTTTTTGCGAAGAAAAACACAAAAATAAAAAAAATCGAAGATTCCGACCGAGGGGTCGTCAAAAATGCTCTTTTTGAAAATGACGTCACAGTGACGTTATCATGGCGGCCATCTTGGATTTTTTTTTTACATTTTTTTGTGGAGCTTCACCCAAAGATATAGTGTGGTAAGTTTCAGCCCCCTAGCCTTGGCGATAGCGAAAATATATAAGGGGCACTTTCCGCTCCTCCCGAGGCTGCGGTACACCCCAAATCGCCCAGGCCAGATAGGGTTAAGTAATCTTTGTGCGGGAACCGGGTGCTGGACGCCTGCATGGGTTCGATGGTTGCTGTGTGAATAGAGAATTTCTGTGTGTGAAGATTCTGTGTGATAGATATACGCGTCACTCGCGTTTCTGTGTGACTTTTGTTGAGATTGTGTGGTCTTTGTGGGTTTTTCTGTGTGTGTTAAGCTATGCGACCCGTTCATAGAAGTCTGTGGTGAAATTAATATATGGAGTGACTTGGAGAAGATATAGTAGTTCGGGTGGTCATGTCGGAGACCTGGGGTTGAGGAAGACGTACGATTCCTCTTCATCCCATGTCTTCACCATGAAGCCCTGATGAGAGTTGTCTATCCGATATCTTGTAGTTCGCGTTATGATTTATTGCGAATCCGGTTAGGCAAGATAGCTATCACTCGAGGAGTGAATACATGCGTCATTATTCGATTATAGTCTCAACCCTCTTCTGGTTAGGAGTTTAATGATCTTCTTGTGTGGGCTTGATACTTGTGGAGGTGTAGCAATTATGGTTATGTTCTTCCTCTACATATATTCTCTCTGGTGAGGTAGCCGTTTGCTGGGGCGGGAGTGCGCTGGATCATCATGTCTGAGTGCACGCAGACTGCTGGCTCCTCGTACATTCGTTCTGTGGGTTCCGTCTCTACTAGAAAGTGTTGGCCGCTGGTGAAGGCGAGCCTTGAAATTATTAGGGGAGAGAGAATGGGGAGCTCAATTTATAGTCTGGACAGCCAGTAGTTTAGAGGCTTGTTTCAGTAGTGGATTGTACGACAGACTGGTGCTTATTGCGGCCATGTAGCCGGAAGGCTGGCCTGCCAATTTATAGTCTGGATACCAGTCGTGGGTTGGATGATGTTCTCGTATTTATTGCGGCCATGTAGCTGGTAGGCTGGCATATGGATTATATTTTTAAGAATTAAAGTGAGCAGTCCCATGCGGCTGATTGTATTTTATTGGGGCCGTAAAGCTGGTAGGCTGGCCTAAGGATTATATTTTTGAGAAATGAATTGATCAATCCCATGGGGCTGACCATTTGAGTGAGATTTTTAGTGGGCTTGGGTGTAATTATAGACAGTCTGGTAATGAGACTGGACTAGTGGGATGGTTACCATTTTATTGAAGTTGGGTGCTTTTAGGGAGCAGTTTTGTACACTGCAAGTTACGCATTTTGACACACGTGATATAACATGGAGAATTCACGTCTTTGTCTCGTATTTTAGTAATTGTCAGCGCTGGAAAGGCGGTTGCCTGGGATAGGGAAGGGTTCTAGAAGGGCGAAGTATATCTTCGCCAAAAAGAAAACGGGGAGGGGTGTTGCAGAGGTAGCTTTTTGCTCCAAACTGCTAGCCCTGTTACGACGAAATAGATCGTACATGCCAGGAGATTGCCTCATCCGGGCTGTTTCCGAATATAACTTCTCCAAACCGGTTTAGGCCCGAGGCTTGAACTTCGGGAATCTTCGTGCATGCTCTGAGATTGCCAGATAAGGGTTGGGACTGATTAAGATAACACCTGAATTCGGGCTGGAATGGAGGGAGGATTTTAATGGGGGATATTTTAGCTCTATATCGTTCTGGGTGTTGCTAGGCGGGGCGCACCTCACTACGACACCTCATTAACCATGATCCAGCCCGGACAAGTCTCATGCATTCACAGAGATTTCAGGAACCAAGGGCCATAACTCTTGAAAATATAACCGAAACTCAGAAAAAAACTCTACGCTGCACAACTACGAGGCACTGGCCAGATTTCATGCAAGTTTCAATCATGTCCATCAAATATTAACCATTGCGCGGACAAGAAATTTGGATGGACAGACGGACGGACAAAGTGATCACTATATGCCCTCCCTCTAATTTCATTGCAGCTTCAATGTCGGCCTACACCCCCGAATAAAACATCAAACTCTAATGGTTGACGAAATGAAGCAAGATGCAGTTTCTGCAAATTTATTTCCACAGTATACATAGATTAAATATATCTCTATTTTCTCACACAGAATTTGATCACACATCACAGTATTCACCATCATGATTACATTATCATATGAGCATGTATCCATTTACCATTAGTTTAGAAAATAATTTACAGAAAACTTGATTTATAATTTATTCCATTACTTATTCATCTCCTTAATTGGTAGTCTTTTATCAATACTGCACACAACAAAGGAATGTGAGAAATATCATTTGTTATGTGTACCGTTGTATAAATATCAAAGACAATTCATCAAAGTCACAAAATACTTCTTATTTACATGGAATTATCACCAGTCAGTCAATGTAAAAAACAATAATTAGCATGATTAGGCCTACAGATGCTCAACAAATATCAGTAGTGAAGAACCTTCCAACACGGTTATTTTATATTGCAGTGCCTTATACAATAACAATTTAAATCTCGCTCACAAACATTAAAAAAAAAAAAAAAAATAGTATATAAATTTTACTATGTTACAATAAATACACAAGGATTTGGGAAGTAAATTTCCTACTTTTACTTACCCTATCAACCAAATAATTCACCCAGCCACAATTTCCCATCGATATGTAGAATTTATTCTAAATTTCTGATGAATTTAGGGGTTATTACCAAATCTATTTTACCAAATCTATTTGGTAGTTGTTTTAACTCCTGATGAATAACAGTTAGCATGTTACAGACATGACAAATCTGTCTCATTACATGACCTTTGGCAACGATTTGGTGAAAGACTCACGAAATATAATTGACGAAGGATCTGCTGCAAGTTGTATTGTCAGTCTTTTGTCCAGGATATTACCTTTTCAATGGGAGGTCTTACACCAAAGCCTTGCCTGACCTTTCCACCTGAAGAAGTACATCCTATCCACTATCTGTGTCTCTGAAAGCTCGTGAATATTAAGGGGCTAGACCAGTTAGTTTATACTCCTGTCCCTCATTATAACACTGTTCATTATAAGGACGGTTTCAGTATAGTGATGTCTCCCAGTATAAAGCTACAATACCTACAGTGCTGTTATGAAGACTCACTATAGCACGACTCACCTACAGTACGGTCAATAATTTTTCTCCAAACTTCAGCGTTTACAGGTTAGGGTCACCCATACCTTCCCATACAAGCAATTTTTAACAAATATTTCATAATTCCGGTACGGTAGTGAACTGAATCTTTTTGATGAGAAAATATCTATACAGTGCCACTTCAAATCCCAGGATAGATAGAATTTAGCTTTTAGTTAAAAAGTCACTATACGCGGATTCTGGCAAAAAATACATTTTTATTTCCATTTTCTCACATGGAATTTCATCAGCACTAAAATTGTTTTACAGAAGTTACTCTCAAAAACGTGTTTCTGCTTTAGAATATATTTTAACCTAACTATACATTCAATTCCATAAAAAAAACAAAAAACAGAGAACTGTTTTGCCCCTGTCTAAACATGCTAAATGTGAACAATGTTTGGTCCCAAGCATCACTGGTGCACTCCAGTATCACTGTATAAAAGGGGATATTTAATAGACATGCTAGTGAAGGGGAGTAAACAAGTCACGATCTTCCCTATGGTGGGGTGATGTAGGTGTGTGTATGTGTTTTACAAGATGTAAAGCGAGGACATTTATAATACATTCTGGATTGATGCACGATAAAGTACTTCAGTCTTGGTTAACACACAAAGAAGAATGCACAAGTTAGTATTTGGCGGATTCCACGATAACCTAGTCCACTTTTCCGTCAAATTCTCCGTCCAACCGAAAAATGACATTAGCAACGTTCAAAATACTAAACAAGGGTTATGTGTAACCCGGCAGCTCGCCTTTTGGGTATTCAATAACATGCAGCTTCACATAAAGATCGAGCCCTTCAGGTTGCACATCACTGGCAATGACAATACATATTGCAATAAAAATTTGACTTCTTCGTCAGTGATGCTGAAGTTGGATTGAAACATGAACTATATTATAAAACTTGAAATAAAGATTACCTTTTTTTCCAAAAGTAAGCTTATACATGTCATTATGAATACATGTACAATTGAAATTTTGTCTGAGATGTGGGTGTGAAATGCCTGGACAAATATGGTTCGTGCAAAAGCTTGAGGTTAAATCATGATGAGGAATGGGATTCGATACCAAAATTGAAGGAAATGGTGTTCTTCATTAAAGGCGACACAAAATTCCAAACCACCAGGGGTTAATATTTAATATTGTACTTCTGAAATGAAATAATGTCATTAAACTATTAGTACCGTAATTACTATAAAGGAATATATTGTAGTTGATTTGACGTGTTTGTGTATATGTAACAGGTCGGTGTAAGAACGCATTGTTGAGGCTTTTGTGCAGCTGAAAAGGGTCACGTCTAGACGCATTGTTGAGCTCAGACAGGCTATTGTAGGCTCTGTCTTGTGCGTAATTCTTACACCAAGTATAAACCTACAATGTACACTGCATCTCCTACCTAATATGTTAGTATCACATATAAGAGATATATGCAGCTTCGCAAAAAGATCGAGCCCTTAAGGATGGCACATCATTTGAGGTTGCACATCATTGGCAATGCACATCATTTAAAATAATAAATTTATTAAGAAATATGATTTCTATATTTAGTGATATTGAGGTTGGATTGAAGGAGGAACTATATTATATAACTACCAATAAAGATTACATTTTTTCCAAAAGTAAGCCTACACATCCCATTGCATAGATCTGATGAATACATGTTCATGTATACATGTAGTTAGGAACAATAGGTGTGCAATTTTGAGCACGTTCTTGGTGTAACTTTGTGTGATGATATGTGAACAAACAAAGCTAATAACAGTGCAATAGTAGGACTAAATCTATCATTTCCAACAGGCAATGGGACACTTGCACTGTGGTAAACCTTCACATTTGTATGCAAATAAAAGAACTCAATGACAACTGTGTCCAATCATACTGTAATGCTCCATAATAATGTGCATGGGTAAAGACTGAGCTCACAAACTGATTCAAACTCACTTTTAATTAATATAGTAAGTTAAATGTGTGGACACAGATATGGTTGTACAAAAGCTTCAGGGTCAACGAGAATTTGATAAAATTTTAGGAAATGGCATCCTTCATTTAAGGCGACACGAAATTAAAAACTAACAGGGTTCGGTACTGCGGGATTCCCCCGCCAGTTATTTTGATATTGTACTTCTGAAATAAAATAATGTCAAAAACTATTAGTAAATACCATAAAGGAATATACTGTATG
This sequence comes from Hanleya hanleyi, assembly GCA_036873755.1. Classification (NCBI taxonomy): domain Eukaryota; kingdom Metazoa; phylum Mollusca; class Polyplacophora; order Lepidopleurida; family Hanleyidae; genus Hanleya; species Hanleya hanleyi. Next base: position 66,469 of record JAVTVY010034460.1, read on the forward strand.
TGATTTGGTATGTATGACTGTGTATACAATGTACACTGCATCTCATGCCTAATAAGAAGTCAAAATTATTCTAAGTCCAGCCTAAACAGAAAAGATTAACCCAGAAAACTTTCTAAGTCCAGCCTAAACATAAAAGTCTAACCGGACACCAACACCGACACCAACACCAACACTTTCCCCCTCTCTCTCCCAATACCTCGCCTACTTCGTATACGGCGAGGTAATAAAAACTAACTCCCTGTCATGTACATGTTTGCTAAACCCACCAAGGTTGTATAACCATTTTACCCTGTAGAGAGACAGTGTTACCCGGTATATTTCTTATCTGCGGTACAATAGAGAGACAGAAATGTAAATGTTGCTAATGTCACTTGTTCTAATGTCATATTTCCGTCATACTTTTTTTACAATAATCATCACAAATCAAATGTCAACTAAATTATTCAAAAAGAGATTTACAGTGATACTAGCTTGACCTTATTAAGATATATGTACCATTGCCAGTGTGTTAAATACCAATACATGGATACTATGAGCATCTGAAAAACGTTGCTAATGTCATTTCCGTCCAACTCCCGTGACGGAAATGACATTAGCAAAATTTTGAAAAGACCCTGTATTACAGCATGGGTGATGTCATACACTGACATGGGCACAGATACATCAATACAATTGTCCTAATCCCACTGAGCATATGCAAGTGCTTGTCTTACAACAAATTTCTTGTAAATATACAAAATAGATTTTGACGGAAAAATGACATAGACCTAACAAAAATGTTGCAGATGTCATTTTTGTTTTGTCCCGCTAAATTGAAAACTGTACATGGAATTCACAGGGGTTCCTGTTTATTTTCATCTTCTGTAATTCACTGACATGTTTAAGATAGTAAGATACAGGGCACATTGTTTGTTAATGATATTTTTAAATTTATAGGTGTTGCAAATGTCATGTTCCGTCAATGATTGACAGAAATGTGTGTTAGTGGACTAGGTTATCGTGAATCTGCCATTTGTGAACCGTGGAACACAGTGGAGATCAGTATCAACTCTTGAACAGAAGTAGGCTACCTTTTATAACGATTACTGCAAATGTGTAGTTGTGTCAGTTATAACTTAATAAATATGTACAGTACCCTGTTACAACTCATCGCTTTGCTTTGTAACCTTATTCTTTCATTTTGAGAGTATCTACCTGATATATTGTATAATAAATATAGACTCTGAAGATGTAATCAGCCCAAACAGTGGAGTAAGTTCATTAACCATAATAAAACAGATATAACACATACTTGAGAATTAGCTGACCACCAAATAATTCTGCTACAATGTAAAACAACAGATTCCTCCAGTTATTACTAACACGACTAAGGTTTCATATACTACTGAACATACATTGTGTGCATGCATGCACTTACTATTAAAGATCTACCAGGTCTACAGCCAACATATACAAGTACATGTATATGGTTCAACAGTTCCCATGGGAATCATTTTCACTCAATTTGGCTGAAAGATGTACAATTCACTAATCAAACCAACTAAGTAACAACAGAGTAACTTACTAATAGCAGGTCAACATACCGGACAAACAATACTCAATACTCTTTCTTGGAGAGTGACATGCACTCGACTATTAGCCTCAGAGCGTCTTACTTTTGTAAATAACAAGGTCTGTATTAGGAGAGTTATGATTTATTTCTAATTTGCTGTGTAATTGACTTTTTCTTGAATGTCAATCACATGACCCACTGCGTGATTTCCAGTGTTTGGCATCATAACATTTGCATGGAGCATGCTAATTTTTCGTTGATAGCATCTCCTCCATGCCAGTGGAAATCCTATAAGTTAATTGTCAAGCTTGAAAGTTATACATGTCAGTATCAAGCTGCAAAAGATCATTTAAACGAAATCTCACTGATCCTGCCGATTCCAATATAATATTTGCCAATTTCAAAACTAGGTGTACATTACATTCCATGCGTTATCAGCCGAAAATGATCCACATACATGTATACCATGTGGACAAGTGCAGTTATGCTGGGAGTCACTGGCTCTGAGGTTGTGTCTATGTATGTGTAATATTATGAGTACGTAGGCCTACTGAGGACTAGGATCAAGAATGTTGTGTCCTACAGGTCAGCGTTCCATCAATTCAGTCATCTGAGAGGTGAAGTGGCCATGACAGCTAGAGCCCGCCCTCTCCTGCTTAGCCAGACATCTGGTATCAAGAGCCAATCATTGATTTCTTATTGTAGCTTGCTCAAACCACAGGGTCTGAGATTAGCATATTTAAACAAAAATAGTCATTTCTCAGAATTTAATTGAACAGACATAATAAGGCCTAATTATCATCAGTCTGATGTCCGATGTCTGGCTAAAATTTCCAATCCTGTCAAACTTTTCAAACTAGGATGAGAATCATTCAGGATATTGAATTATGGAGCATGTTTTCCAGGATGTTCAAACTTCCTCATTCTTGGTATATTGTACAGTATTTCTCTGCACTCTTACAATGTTGTGGAGGTGACAGGATGGAGACCATGAACGAAAACTGTAGGAGGTAAATCTTCCGTCAACAGGGTCAGTTGTTCCAGGTATGAGGGAAAGTTGGACTGGTTTGACGGGGGTCGGGGAAGGTACAGGAATGTCACCGCGGTGTCACCCGAGTTCGCGATTATGAGATCGTTCATGCCTTTGATGTATTCCTCTGGCACTGGATCATATTCCTGCATCAGTAATGTGTCACGATCCATGTCACGATCAGTGTCGCGATCAGCCTCGGTGTCTGAGCCATTAAGCTGACTGACTACCGAGTCCCAATTGACCATTTTGATCTGTGCCAAAATACGAAGTTGACGGAGAAACTCATCTAGACGGTGCTGTTTGCGTAGAGTGTCGTCATTAGCTGCATCCACACACAGGTATACTCTGAGAATAGTCTTTTCCCTCCAGGACGGTACCATATTCAGAATACAGGCCAACTGCAAAATGAATAAACAAGTATTGTCGAAATAGCTAGCTGTGTCCGGACGGAATATATTCACTGGCCAGACATCGATGTAAGATTTCTCTTTCGATTTCGACAGGGCTTGTTTGTCTAACTGGTTGAAATGTCGGCAAATCATAACGTTTTTCTGCATTTTTAATGTGTCCAAGATCAGCTGAACATAATCTGTTTTCCCGAGCATCTTTTGGTCGTCGAGATTTCGGATATCAGGTAAAAATTCTTCAAGCTGCTTGTGGCGACCTTCTTCAATTGAGCCGAAAAATGTCCGACCTCTCTTTTTCTTTGACTTCCCCAAAGTATCCTTGGGTTCACTGTCATCATAAAATCCAAAACAGATCGTGTTTGGTTTCATCCCACCCAGACCTGAAATTCGCACAAGATGGTGCATTCCTTCCACGACGGACTTTGCAAGGGTGACTTCGACGAAGGCCTTAATTTTCAGGTGGTCGACTAAACTCAGCCAGTGAGAGTACTCTTCCAGAATTGGGTCTTGGTCGCACTTTTCGAAGTTGCCCAACTTGACATGACCGATGACATAGAGGCCTCCCTTCTTGATGTCGTTGACGAAGTCAATCACATCACAGCACTGGCGAGGGTTTGACACCATGAGAAGCATTTGTGGCCTCCAGTACTTCACGTGCTCCTTACGACTATCCAACATAAGCAGGTATTTCCTCACCTGGTGAAAGATCAATGCCTGACTAATTGAACCCCACGATGTAGGCAAGGACTGGAAATGCAGTAGGATAATAAGGAGCAGCATGAAGATGATGGCGATGGACGCATAGATGGCGCTGATCAAGAAGCACATGACGATGGAGCCGATCATGCCTAGTAAACATGTGTGCCAACTGTAGTATTTGAACGTGGGCCTGTGAAGAAAAAAGTGCAGTTGATTAGAGGACAGTGTTTATCATTTGCAAAACAAAGACAAACAGTAATTGGAGCTGCGAGCAGCATCGAGCCGGGGACCATGCAGGTCTACACAGGGTCTAGTATCCAGGCCTATGCCGGAATGTGGCCGCCAAACCGTTCAGCTAATCGACAGTATTTTTCAGTCAGTGTAACAGACCATTGCCTTCACAATATATCTCATCTTCCTTGTAATCTGTACCTATCAAAGTTCAAGAGAACAAACGCTTGCAATATGGATAAGGTTTATTACAAAATCCGGGTGTTCATATTACAACAATTTTGATTGGTCGATGGGGGTCATCTTTTTCAAACAATGAACTTTTTCAATATGGATTTCAATATTTCAATATTTTCACCTAAATCCAATATGGCCGCCAAACCGTTCAGCCAATCGAAAATATTTGCTTTCAGTGCAACAGACCATGGCCTTCTCGATATATCGCAGTGATCTAGAAATCCATATCTATCAGGGTTCAAGAGAATAAGCCGTTGCAAAATTGACAAAGTTTTTCACACAATTCAATATGGCGGCCAAATTTTTGCATATTCGTGATCGCCATGTCCTATAACATACATTTCATAACTTTTCCGGTCAAAATCCGTTACTTGAAAATCCGACCATTTTGATTGGTCGATGGTGGCCATCTTTTTTAATGGATGAACTTTATAAGTCATAATATTGGAGAACTCTGTCCATTGATCATGTGTACCAAGTTTCACAATGATCGGAGCAGCGGTTTCAGAAGAGAAGATCATTGAAGGTTGGCGCTAAATCCAATATGGCCGCCAAACCATTCAGCCAATCGAAAATATTTGCTTTCTGTGCAACAGACCATGGCCTTCCCAATATATCGCAGTGACCTAGAAATCCGTATCTATCAGGGTTCAAGAGAATAAGCCGTTGCACAATTGGCAAAGTTTTTCACAGAATTCAAGATGGCGGCCAAACCATGTGACCTAGGAGCAAAATTTTTGCATATTCATGATCGCCATGTCCTATAACATATATTTCATAACTTTTTCGGTCAAAATCCGTTACTTGAAAATCCGACCATTTTGATTGGTCGATGACGGCCATCTTTTTTAACGGACGAACTTTATAAGTCATAATATGGGAGAACTCTGTCCATTGATCATGTGTACAAGTTTCATAGCGATCGGTTCAGCGGTTTCAGAGGAGAAGATCGTTGAAGGTTTTAAGCCTAATCCAACATGGCCGCCAAGGCATCTGACCAATCAGAATCAACTTAGTATATGCATTAGATCTCATCCCCCAGAACATATCCTGTAAGTTTGGGCTTAATCCACCGCATCGTTCTCGAGATATCTGTGGTGCAAAATCATGTGGAATAATAATAATAAGAAGAATCCGAACGATTTCAATAGCGGACCTGGTCCCCTAAGAACGATTTCAATAGGGGACCTAGGTCCTCCGGACCTGGTCCCCTAAATATGATAATGTATTATAGTGTAGCATGTGTAGCAGGAAGAGAAAACTTTTTGAACAACACATAACATTTCATGAATGATTACAATACAGTCTCGATTTCAGGATCAAAATGATTGCATGGGACCAAGAGAAATTGGACTTTCTAAATCAGCAGCTACAGGGTCATATCCAGGCCATAGGGTTTCTTTGGAAGCAGACTCATATCCATGGTTTCTAGGGACATCCATTTGATCTGTACAGCACCCCAATGACAGACCTTGACACAAAGTAGATGACTGGTTGAATTTTCTCCAATTTTCTTTAGTCAATAAATATAGATATTTATTCTTGAAAAGTTGATTTAGTGAGTATGATTTTTATAGATGTTTTAGTATTTTTATAGTATGATTTGATGTCACTTTCAACAATCCTTTATATCACGACATTAGAGTCTAATGACTTTCCACCCCGAGGAATCACAGTCCCGGTGCTGTTTCATTTTTCAACTGGGAACGCCACAGGTGCCCCAGTTATTCACCTCTTACCTCAAGCTGTCTGAGCACTTGAGGTCATCCAATTAAGTTCATACTCCATGTAAGAATCACGAGACAATGCATAGGGCCTACAATAGCCAAGTCTGGGGACAACAATGTGTCTGACTTGAGCCTTTTTAGTCAGCAGCACAAAGACTCCGACAATAGCTTCCTACATGCAGTGTCTACCTCAAATTGAAGTGTCTACCTCTATACCTCCACGACCTGGGGTGCCACGACAACTGCCCAGGTCTTGGTCAATCTCTTGGAAATTGGAATTGACAAAACTAGAGCATAGTCTGAGGGATGCACACATTTGATCAAAATGATCAGTAAGGCTGCTTACAAGATACCCCCCGTAAGGGCATAGATACATGGGGGTGGTTAACGTTTCACGAGTAAGCTGAATGGGATTGTGGCAGTGGAAATCATCAGTAAGCATGCTTACAAGATACCCCCCGGATGCACATTTGATAGGAATTGACGAGTATTTGTAGAGGAATATAAGTATACATGTTATGAGTGGCGGCACAGTATGTAACTAGTTGACAATGAGACCTCGCTCGGTTGGAGTGCGGTTAACGGATTGTCTATGCATGTGTCGTGACGATACTCAGATGAGTTTAATGGATTGTTCAGAAAATTGATGTTAATAATGATTGTTGAGAATGGGGTTATGCAGGCATATTGTGTTTTACCTAACTGTTGTTACCACTAGAACCGTGTAGACTTGAAATGGGCTGTTGCAACAGATAGGCGAATTACTGTCATCTGGATAACCATATTGAAGAGGAAAAGGAAGTAAATGGGAAGTGAAATATTAAACTTACTACCTGTAGACGCATATGCAACATCCTGAGCTAGGTCTCATGGTATGGCAGCTACATACAAAATTTGAGAAGAATCTAATCAGCCGTTGTCAAGTTATGCTCCAGAAATGGAATGTTACGGACCAACTGAGAAAATTCTGCCCATAGGTGGCGCCACCTGTAGACGCACATGCGCCAAACGCAATCCCAAGCAAGGTCTCATGGTAAGGTAGCTACATACCAAATCTGAGAGGAATCCAATTAGCTGTTGTCAAGTTATGCTCCGGAAACGAAATGTTACAGACCGACAGAAAAAGTTTTGACCCTAGGTGGCGCCACCTGTAGATGCACATGCGCCAAACGCAATCCCAAGCGAGGTCTCATGGTAAGGTAGCTACATACCAAATTTGAGAGGAATCCAAGTAGCGGTTGTCAAGTTATGCTCCGGAAACGAAATGTTACGAACTGACTTGAGAAACTTTTGACCCTAGGTGGCGCCACCTGTAGACGCACATGCGCCAAACGCAATCCCAAGCGAGGTCTCATGGTATGGCAGCTGCATACCAAATTTGAAAGGAATCCAAGTAGCGGTTGTCAAGTTATGCTCCGGAAACGAAATGTTACGGACTGACATGAGAAACTTTTGACCATAGGTGGCGCCACCTGTAGACGCACATGCGCCAAACGCAATCCCAAGCGAGGTCTCATGGTAAGGTAGCTACATACCAAATTTGAGAGGAATCCAAGTAGCGGTTGTCAAGTTATGCTCCGGAAACGAAATGTTACGGAATGACCCTAGGTGGCGCCACCTGTAGATGCACATGCGCCAAACGCAATCCTAAGCAAGGTCTCATGGTATGGTAGCTGCATACCAAATTTGAGAGGAATCCAACTGGCGGTTGTCAAGTTATGCTCCGGAAACGAAATGTTACGAACTGACTTGAGAAACTTTTGACCCTAGGTGGCGCCACCTGTAGACGCACATGCGCCAAACGCAATCCCAAGCGAGGTCTCATGGTATGGCAGCTGCATACCAAATTTGAAAGGAATCCAAGTAGCGGTTGTCAAGTTATGCTCCGGAAACGAAATGTTACGGACTGACATGAGAAACTTTTGACCATAGGTGGCGCCACCTGTAGACGCACATGCGCCAAACGCAATCCCAAGCGAGGTCTCATGGTAAGGTAGCTACATACCAAATTTGAGAGGAATCCAAGTAGCGGTTGTCAAGTTATGCTCCGGAAACGAAATGTTACGGAATGACCCTAGGTGGCGCCACCTGTAGACGCACATGCGCCAAACGCAATCCCAAGCAAGGTCTCATGGTATGGTAGCTGCATACCAAATTTGAGAGGAATCCAACCGGCGGTTGTCAAGTTATGCTCCGGAAACGAAATGTTACGGACGGACGTACGGACATCCGTACGGACGGACGGACAAGCTGAAACCAGTATACGCCCCCTACACACGTGTCAGGGGGTATAACAAGTATTCCAAAACTGGAAGAAAAGTCTGGATGAACTGACATTTCCACAACAGTTCATTTCAGAGTATAGTTATCATAAATGCTCCAATTCAATCATTCCTCTTGAAATCTCAACTCTAAGGTGAAGATTGCTTTACGAGCAGATTTAATGCCAGGCTGTAATTGAGAACTGAATGGGTTTGAGAAACAATACCTGAAGTTGGGAGCGGAGGCTACCTCCAAGGCCAGACAGGCCAGATTTGTAGCTGCATACGACAGCAAGAAAAACACGGACACCAATGGGGCTATGGCATTGAGGGAACCAATCAGCAACACCAGCTGAAATTAAAAATATCAACCCGGTCAACTAAAATCATCAATGTGATTGAATGATAAATAAGACAACCAATCAATTCTTGAAGGAAGATTTTACACTAGACATACAATACTAAGCATGCCGTGATAATGGTCATAGTGAATATTTATGGAAACAAACCATATTTACTGTGTAGATTGCCATATTCCAAAATAATTCTCGTGCATCAGCCAATTATGTATCGAATGATGCCTCAACAAAATTTAGGCTTCTTATAAGTACTGTCTTGACTGTGTATCTGAGTTTGTAGTTAACTTTCATTGACCGTTTACCAAGACTAATGTGAAAAAAAAAATTAAAATGAATTTGTCAAAAGTTCAATCTTGTCTAAATAACAAAATAAAAACCCCTTGATTATACTGTATGTGTAATCCAGATTTATGTGCAACATTTGAGGGAAATCCAGGCTGTTGAAAAGTTCAGGAACTAAATAATGAAAGTCTGCCAGAGAATGTGGATTGCATAGAGCTTCACCAACTGTCGCTGATGTACTCCAGGCCAACATTTTGAAAATAAAATAAATACTGACATAATTAAAGGGGGGTAATTAGCTTCTCACTTACCTCTGCCAGTACAAAAGATATGAGCACTGCTACATATGGATTACCTCCCTTCGTAGTGATGGTCGCTGGCCTAAGAACAACCCCTGCAGAAGAAATGCAAATAGTATGGAAAGATATATCAAGGTAGTATTTATGTAATGTCATCTTCGTAAGCTAAGAGAATTTATCCTTATCCTTAGCAGATCGACGTAATCTACAGTGTATTTGGGCTGATGCCAAGTGCCGAACCTGTAACCGTCTCAGTCATCTATACGCGATTAGACTGATCCTGGGATCGAGTGTATCCATTTTCGGCCTACTTTTGGCAAATTTATGAGGGAATTCCCCAAAATCAACATCACGTGATGTTGTCGGCCAATCAGCTAAACTCGACCGCCATTTCCGAGGCATGTGCTGTCCTACTTGTTCAAAATTACAGATCTACAACTCCTCTTGGATGATACAGAAGTTATTCATATCTGTAGCTTTTGTAAGCTCAGACAATATATGTTTCAGGAGAAGTATGAAAAGCCTGTAATTGATCAGATTTCTTGAGTCCGCTCTGCGCCGGATGAAGACCGAACAGTATACGGTAAAGTATCAGACATCGCTCTGCAATAATGGCGAAACATGATTCGCAAGCCATCTTATGGATGGCGAAGTGTACGCAAATGGCCAAGTGCTTTTACACATTACGTCACATGTTTGCCCTGTTTGAAAGAGCTAATGAAATTATCTGTTGATAGTGTTTATCCAAGGAACCAGACACAAAGTTATGGGATTAGTACACCTTCCTTGGTAAAACCTTTGGGGTACTGATACAACAAAAACAATCAGTTACTGTAGAAGCTTGTTAATCGATGGCCGAGTGAATCATTCAGCTCACAAAGCAACTATTCGCTATAATGTGCGAATGTGGAAGGAAAAATGCATGTTTGTAACCACAAGAAGCGGTTGTAGACAGAAGTCAGAAATTCTACTGTAATGGTCAAACTAGCATGGATGTATATTTGTTACAAATGATTCCTTGCCATAACCTGAGCAGGAATACTGTTTTAACGGGTGTCGTATACATGGAAGTTGAATTGATATGGTTGTGCTGCTAGATATTCTGGATAAACAGTAGTATTATCCAAAAGTGGCATAACTACAACTAAATGTACAGTGAAACCTGTGAAGACTGACACCTGGGAAAACTGACCAACCTCTAAATACCGACATTCTCTTGGGTCGCAATATTTAAATGTAAGGTATTATGAACCTTGATAAAGCAGAGCCCTGTAAAAACCGACAATTCAGTATGGTCCCAAGCAGGGTTAGTTTACACAGGTTAACCGACAATTCAGTATGGTCCCAAGCATGGTTAGATTACACAGGTTATAACCGACAATTCAGTATGGTCCCAAGCAGGGTTAGTTTACACAGGTTAACCGACAATTCAGTATGGTCCCAAGCATGGTTAGATTACACAGGTTATAACCGACAATTCAGTATGGTCCCAAGCATGGTTAGATTACACAGGTTATAACCGACAATTCAGTATGGTCCCAAGCAGGGTTAGTTTACACAGGTTTCACTGTAGTTAACCTTGTACCTCCGGGGAAATCATAATGGTATACTGAACATAAATTTGCTCTCACATCATCTAAGTTTTTATAGAATGTTACAACTTTTTGTTTCTTACAGAACAGGTGGTCATTGCCCAGAGCTTCCAAAATACGAGATGCGCCTATAAGATTGCCAAGGGCAGCGGAGAGTGTGGCGGCGAAGATACCGATTACCACGAATGGACCCCAGAGATTGATCTTCTGAAGGAACAGGTAATCGTTGTACAGCAGAAATCTGAAATGAGAGGAAAGAACTAGTTCATTACTATGGTTTTGATCACACTGTCATGTTAGGTCGCATATATATTAGTTTACACAAGTACATGCAGCACAATTTCACTTTAACCATATCTGGCCTGTGCGTTTTGGGACTGTTCAGGCTGGGGGTAGGGGTACGTGCGAGGGGAGGGGGAGGGGGTACGTGGGGGAGTTTGGGGGGAGGCATTTCACGGGGCTGAAGATTACCACACTATACCCTACCAAGCTCAACCAGAAAATAAAAATCCAAGATGGCCACCTTGAGGACGTCACAGTGACATCTTGAATTTACCCATGATCTTCTTCTTGGGGGCTATGCAAATAGGCTCTAAATGACCCCAATATGACACACTAAAAAGGTGCTGAGGGTCAGCTTACATTCTTTTTTTTGTCGCTCTGGAGATATGAGAGAAAGTTTGGTAGGAGAGGCCATAATGCCCCACCCCCAGGAGAGAAAGTTTGTTAGGGAAGGCCATAATCCCCCCTCTGGCCTGGTAGGGTTAAGGTAACATTATTGTTCTACAAATTATAAGGAGGGTAACCATGGTTTGTATCCATGTCACCTACCGTTCACAACCAGCGGCAATAAGCAGGGATAGGAGAATGTAAGTCACAAAGGTGAAAGTCGCTGCAGACAGAGTTCCACGGGGGATGGAGCGACCAGGTTCCTTCAGCTCACCTGTAAAAGAAAGTGATTGATTTACCAGCAAAATCTCACAGTACTGCTCTCTGACTGGGCATGCTGGGGGGAGGGGGTGGGGTTATCATGTTTATAATTGGGTTAGCATCAACATGATCAATCCTGGAAATTCATGTATATTTGAGACAAATGTACACAAGAATATTGAAGTAAATAAACACATTACAACAGTGAGTCAAACAAGTCTTTTTTTGCAAATAAATAGATATTGAAAGAAAATAGTTGGTACATCTTGTCTCTCAAAGTTAGGAGGTGAACAAATTATTAGTCAAAGACTTCGAAATTAGAAGGGGCGATGAGATGTTGGAAAGATTGAATTATGTATTACAATAGAACATTTCCCATAGAACACATCCTGTATATACTTACCAGACATGTTAGCACCGTTCATAATTCCTGTCACACTGCTGAACAAAATGGCAAATGTGGAGGCAAAAGTCATGATATCGCCTGTCTTATAATCCACTGTGTACTGAGCTGTAAGTCGAATAGAAAAAGGACATAAAAACTTGGGAATGAATGAACAAGAATTTCACGATTGCTGTAGCTACCAATTGAGCTAACCAATATACATGTAGCTAACTGCCTAAGACCATCCTTAAACAATCCGAGAACAAATCTTACACTATTTGGGCTTATGCGAATGTAGCACCTATGACATAATTTCTTCAATAATAAACTGAAACTCTGGGGAAAAAATGTATTCATGTATATTATGAATATACTATAATCTTGGAAACAGTATCAAACAGTCACTGTGATGAAATGAACAATCACTCACGGAATAAATTATCTCTGAATGTGGTGCCGTTGAGTCCAGTATAAATGCCATACTTTGTCCCATCGTCTGTGCCATTGGTGCCATTTGAGGCGCCATCGGGATACACTATAGAATTGCTCCGTGGTATCTCCACCTTGATTTCTTCATTGAGGGCAAAAAAGCTCACTATCACAGCTAAAACACAGATCACAACAATCTGTGGTAGAAAGAAGAGTACAAATGGATTTCCAGTAGTCTCTTATAATTTGATCACTTAAGTCAATTCTAATAAAATGTCCTGCCAATATTCAACCATGAATGTTCTACAAAAAGTTGGCAAAAGAAATTGTCCTTCAGTCTCAGTTTCTCAATGAGTTAAAGATACATGTAGTCTAGAAGTGATTGAACTATTTATTATTTGAATGCACTAGGCAACATATTGTGTATCAAATATAAAACAAACATGCAGTAACAATGTTTTAATTTTGCATGTGATGTTTATGTAATGTTTCTGCATCTACAAAATATATGAATGACTGTTGGATGATATAGAGGTATGCTTTATACACAAAATATGTCTGTGTTTTTAACTACATGTACCACAAACATAACGGTATTATACATTGTGATGGGCTAAATTCTTTCCAATCCTTGATGTCAGGCATGTGTCAGGGGGAGAAACTTTTACTGATTAATGCAGATAGCTCAGAAATGTAGCTCTCTACCATCTGCTGAGCATACAAAGTGAGAGAGAACTCCGACCAAAGATTTACACAAACTTGTAGATATCATTCCAAATGCTGATTTCTGGCCCAAATGACCGTATTTTACCACTGATCAAGCTATTAAAATGCTTCAGTATGCTTAAAAACATGTATGAATACTCACGAACCTATAGCTCAAGCACTTTGGATGAGATTTTTTATTGCCATTCATCTTCAATTCGTATGCATTTTCACTTGCTTTCATACCTGTGGGGACCATTCTAACAGTCCTCTTCCGTTCCGGGCTGTAATGTCAGTCATGTGACACAGTCTAGATGTACAAGGCATGTCAACCGAATCTTTTATCGAGGTTATGAACTATATGATTTTTGAGCATACCGGTACTGATGCATTTTATTGGCTTGATGAGTGGTAAAGAACAAGACATTTGGACCAGAAAGCTGTCATGGAATGATATCAAGTTATGTGTAAATCTCGGATCGGAGTTCTCGCATATGGTAGAGATCTACATTTCAGGGCTAAATGCAGATTGGCATGATATTGCACATGTATATGAGAGGAATGTTAATGGACGGAAAGACAGGCAACTTGACTCACTAGTAGGATGAAGACTAGAGTTTTTGCAAACATAGAGCCTCCTATGATGCAGACAATCAGACAGACTAGACAAACGAGACTGGCGTAGAGATAATCCCACCATCTCGTGCCACCAGGCAAGGATGCTGTATCCGTGACAAAGGTGCCTGTCAAATAAAATATCATATCAAACATACAACATTACAAAGAGGGGAGGATCATCGGTGGATTATTAATTCAGACAATTTGGGCCATCACCAGTTATCTCTTGAGGCCATCACTAATCAGTATCGATTACCCCTTGAACATTTTGAATATAGGAGTGATATGACGTCTTGAATAGCAGCTATTTTAGGCTTCATGCACAGACATGACAAAGGCATGCACCTACGATGTCTCTGGCTGGAATGCTGCAACGGGTCCTTATTTTGAGAAATTTATGTCACATCTGTCGAATTCTATGACCTTCTATTATGACCAATCAAAAAGTAATTTACACAACCGCCTCAGATTTACTACCAATTACAGGATATCACACCGGCGCAGAGAGTTTACGGGGCAGAGGGAAGAATCGGGAAAGGTGGTGTGCTCGAGACAATGACCAACATCAATCAAGGGCAGATAAGCAGCATTTGCACATTTCCACATGTGAATTTCACCTGGCTTATCTCCTGTTACCAGGATTACCTTCTGTGAGACAAAACTTGAAAATAAAGCAAGTTAAAGGCAGATTATTCAATATGCTAAATAAAAAAAGCTTTGCATTTATCTTTACGTTCCCGTGAATATAGTACATGTATGTATTACTAACCTGCTGGGCCAAAGTTGTCCATGACTCCCTCCACAAAACCGGAGATATATAAAGCACATGAAAACACATTAGCTATGAAGAAGAGAAAACCTATACTGCCTCCAAACTCTGGACCCAATGCTCGGCTGATCATGTCTAAGATATTGTCAAGGAATTGGCGATTTTCATGTCTGAGTATTTTACAATACCAGTGAATGAAATAAAGTAAATATATTAACTTTCAGGAACACATTATCATCTACACTTGATATAATGAACAACCAAATTATCAATTTGTGCCAACAAAAAATATTTCAGAAATTAGAGTCAATGGGGCAGTGTCCACATGAAGGGACAGAAATGCTAAGCCATTAATGATGACCTTAAGTACATAATTACATGTACAACCTCAAATCAACAGACTTCTTTGTGTTTATTTGATCAACATACAATGGTGAACTTTTGTGATCCCTAGAAATAATTCTCACAAGGCTATAACAAGCTCTGGCATAATCAATATTGGCGAACAACCAGAACTAAAGATACAGACTCGAGTGTGAAATTAGTGAGCCTAGCCATCCCTCAAGATATTGCAAAAACTAGAATTTGATCTTGATAAAATAGGCCAAAGACAGCCAAATTGGAAAGGTTTTTAGTCAATCTCCAGTTGCATATGAACCTAGATGTAATCCTTCAAAAGAGATCGCCAATGCTAGAACTTGACCTTGATAAAGTAGGTCAAGGTAAGTCACCAATAATGGGCTTCTGACCCATTGCGAGTCGCATACATGTATATTTTTTGTTGTATGGATTTGGAAAGCCTGATAGTAATTCTTCAAGAAATATTGTGTTAACAAGCAAGATGGACAGACAGATGAACGGACCATGCAGACAATAAATACCCTTAGCCCAAAATTGGCCACAAGGTAAAAATCAGTAGGATTCTTGTTCGCCATCGTTGTTGGTTCGGATATTCTTCCTTTTATCTTGGTAAAAGAGGTAAAATTCAGTTGAGATAATAAAACATCTAAAAACTTAGTGTGCATTTAAAAACTATGCACAAATGTACGACTCGACAACAGCTCGCTCTCTCTCTCTTATAGGTTAAGCATAATCAGTGCTCTTTCTATGTGTAGGGCATAGAACAACAGCCTTGACATATGTTCGATTTAATTTTTGAACAGACATGACAGAAGAAAGTCAGTTTCTGCTGATACGGTCTGGAAGGATTGTGCTGATGTCCAGTACGATCTGGGCGAGAACTTGAGGATCAAACTGCGCAAGTGTTGCGAGATCTGCATGGTGCGATGAAGCAAGTAGTGCAACGAATGTACAGGTATGTAATTTTTGGCACTGAACGCCTCTGATATTGTTCAACCATATGCATATTTTATTACCAGGAACCACAACATTGAAATAAAGGTTATAAAGAAAGTAACATATACATCGTGGTTCTTTATGAACCGCTATGTCACTTACCAGCATGATCTGTCTACCTAAAATCCACTGCATGTGAATATACCCTGTATATGACATCACCGTCCACGCCAACAGGTAGGCTATATAAGCTTACGTCTGTCATGACTTGTTCATTATATCTTCGATGCACACAGTATCAGATCATAAAAAGTTCTCGGTAGAAAAGTTTATCACCCCAGGTATTGCAAATGTGTTTTATGTAACACAGTTTACTGAGGAATGTCAGATCTGATTGCTGTATCAGAAGCAGGGATTTAACAAGATTTTAAGAAAATTCAATACATGTACACAGAAAGAAATGAAAGATCTATTCTTCTTACTAATGAGGCCAGAATTTACAAAATGCAGGGACAATGAAGTTCAGCAGGAAAGATTTCCATGACCTTCAACAAAATTCTATGACGAGAATGTTACAAAATTTCATGATGTTCATTCCAGATCTGGAAAATTGATTTCCAAATTCCATGGCTTTCCAGGATTTCCCATGACCATACAAAGAACCCTGCAATATTCAACCTTGTCAAGGGGCTATGTCGGTCATGATACGATGAGCATAGGTTAGTATTAAAGGTGAACTGAAAAGCTTTCCAATGTTCTGTTAAAATGTCATAAAACAAGAACTTTTATAGTTGTTACAAGTATGTGTGGTAATAGTTCTGTGGGTTATTGTTTTTTTTTGGGTATATGAGAAGTCAAAACTTTTACCACCAGAAAACGAGAGCCAGAACTTTAAAAAACGTCATCACTTGCCTCCTGTTGTTTTTGGAACATCATGCCGTTATAGTGGTCCTCGCTCATTCATCCGATGTAGCATGACATCACATTTAAATAAAACTTGAATGAAGGAGACCGCTATAACGTCATAACGTTCTACAAACCAAGAGAGACCAGCGATGCAAGTTTTTAAGACGAATTTATAACAGGATAACTTAAATATTGTTATTAGTACAATTTTGCAAAATATATAAATTTTGCCCCAAAAACGTATAAAAGTTATGTCACATAAGACAAGATGTATAAGCAACATTTTAGATAAAATTAAAAGCTTTGCAGTTCACCTTTAAAGTCAGATATTAGTCAACCTTGTAAAATAGTCAGTGTGACTTTGGTGTTTAATGCATAAAGGATACAATAGGCTCCTCCCCCTTCGACTGCGCCATTGGTGGAGATTGCACAGATTGACAGCACAGTGAGGATCAGGATCATATAAGCCAGCACATACAGGGCACATGACTCCAAGATACCAGCCTGACCAACCACAAACCCTGAAAGGAGAAAATAAAGAAATAAATAAATTGTCTCTGAAATGTAGGTAACTGAGAATACCTGTTTTGTAATTCTTGCTAAAGCTGACTTACGAGAAACTATTATATATGTACTGTACCGGTAGTTTATGTAACCATATATGGATATTCTATAAACATAAGTGTTACGTAAGTTAGTTTAAAGATGTTTTCAACCATCAGCCATTGGTGCTCTGTGTACGAATGTGAAATCTTTTTTATCCATGGTGGCCTTCCATTGGATGGCCGAATGTACATGTTGTACATATACCTGGTATAAGCTGTGTGTTAATGGTTAATAAAAAAAAATCACAAGCTTTCACATACATTTACAAGTACCATGAATGCTGTATTCTTTGTAGTAGTGCAAGAAAAATGCAGGAAGTGAATCACAGGAGTTATACTATATAGCTAACATTATATAGGCACATTTTAACATGTACATATATATCGTCACAGTCACGAGGACTATTGATCTAAATATTGCAAAAAGAAAAATACTTCCATAAAGTACATGTACATCTTTTAAAACTGTTATTTTCTCAGTCTGAATATTAAATCAGAGAGTCACAATATTCATTGTGATTTTACATGGATAATTAGTCCCCATTCAAGTACATGCACATCTCCTATAGATATATCTACGTACTTATAAAATATATGGCTCATAGTTTCAGTCTGACATTTTATGAAAATTATTTAATTTTCTGATTTTTTAATTTACTCTATCTGGTCTGGGTCTGCAGTGTTGCACCCTCCCCCAGCCAGCCCCAGCCCTCCTAGAAAACTTCACTTATGATACTCTGAAACAAAAACCGAGTTAAGTTAAGAGTTGACTGTTAGTGACATTGTAGCTTATAATTATCAGCGGTCATTTTGAGCCTATTTGGAAAACTGTGGGGTTTGTAAAATTTTTTTCACAAAAAGGAGTGAAGGGGGGGGGGGGGGGTTATGTAATCAGTCCAGGATGAGGTACACCCCACGGGGCTTTTGAATAGAGTGATGTATCCTTGGGTCTGAATATATACGGGTGTGTGCAGAATATACATGTGGAAATTTAGGTACTGTGAGTGCGAGTCAGGGTGAGGTGTGTTTGACAACTTTATTCATTGCTGAAATTTGTTTCATTGATGATTGCAGGGAGAATGTGAGAAATATGATTGGCCAGCGACAGTAATTTTTCTCACTTCTGGTTTACAGAATCGGTCGTAACTGCAAACCCCTTATATATATTTCAATCTAATTAAAATTAAATCCTATTTGCTCCCCATTTGAATATTTCGCTTGTGGGATCTAACAGGCTTGCAGTAACTCTCGTGTTAACCAATCCCGAGAACGCTTCATAGTGCTTTGAAGGGAACATTGATGACAAAGAATTTTTGGTTGGCTCAGCCGAATAAGACGGCTCGCTGCCGGGTGTCTTGTCATGTTGCCGCGATCCCGACATTGTGGCACCATAATACAGGGTAGATATATGGACTGATCTTTGGTGTAAACATTGGGGTAAATGGACACAGTGAACCTATCTCCCCTCCCAGACCTCTCAACTTTTAAAATTTCCCAAAGAGTGAGATTTAGCGGCTATCCCAGCATTTAAGGCGAGGGTCCAGGGGCCGCCTAGGCCCCGGAAGCTCTGGGGTTCTAGATGGCTGGAGGCGTGTTCTGGCCAATTTTAGAGGAATAAAATCTAAAAATCATCACTTAGTTTTTTACTCATTTTTTTTTGGTTGTTTTTCTGATTGTTTTGCTGATGGAAGTAAGAATATTGCTTGTATTTTTGGAAGCCCTTTACGATATTTGTCACCAAATATATTGCATATAGGCCTTATACATGATGTATATGTGATCAAAAATTAAAATATTGGAAGTTATAGCATCATGCAAGTCCTGTCCGCGTGTCAGACATTTTGACAGCCTGGTTCCCGATACTGCGTTGTGCGTATATAGGGCATGCTGGTGCCCGATATGACAGGAAGCTGATGAAACAGCTTTAGAGCGGGAACGTATCATATACGGGGGGCAAATGGATGAGTCCAGTTGCGACCATGATGTCATAATGCTTTTAAATATCCATGGTTATGGGCACCCAGTACGATTGGGGAGCATTGATAGGATATTAATTTATTAAGATTGTATATATTTAGACAGACATGACAGATGGATACCTCACTCTTTCCAAAAAGCCCTGTGGTAGACTCTCACATCACCCAGGCCAGATACTAGGGTAACTCCCAACTGGCCATGTTACAGCAGCACCATCATGGAGATGCTGTAGGCCATCGCCCCATGATTCCACAGTACATGCATGCTGCAGACCCCTGATGTGTCTATGCATAAATGTAAGCTTATACGCATTAAAATTATAATAAAATGTTTAAACATGTACATGTACCCATTTAACTTTTAAGTACATGAACACTAAAGATGTGGAATTAGAAATTAAGAGTACTGGAACTGTGTGAGTAGGTACAGACACATTGACCCAGCAAAAGAACATCATCAGAGAAACATGTGACATGAGTATTCAGTTATCTGTGTCAACATGTAAATTCAACTCATGATTTTGACACATCTATATTACAGCTTAGCTTTATGAAGACATCAACACAGGGAAGTAAAAGACTAGCTAGCCCTTCTGATCATGTTTAGTTGGATAATTGAGATCACTTCATTGATTCAGGCTGCTACAAACTTCAGTATCCATAAATGGTAGAGACTGACCAGTGTGGATTGTACATGTATCAGAGGTCATCATGACCCAAGTTTTAAACAGGCTCCACTGCATGTCCCCCACCGAGTGTAGGACAGAACCCCCAGCAGACAAAACCTCCACTGACCAAACCCCCATGGACAAAACCCCCCATCAGATAATTTTTTCTATGCTACCCAGCAAGAAAACGAATAAAACTTTGTAAATGATAATACATGTACATGTATCTCAAGACAATTTTATTTCATATTTCATGATCTTTTACTACTTCCATAGCCTGTTCTTAGATACATGGTCAATAATTTAAACAAAACAAAGTAAATAAAATTTAAAATGACATGCACTTCAAGGTATAGTTTTTTTTATCTTCTTCACTGAGACAACATGTTTTAGCACATTTAAAAGTACATGTAGGTCGAAGTTAGTCGAGTGAGATTTACAATTTACACCAGAAGCAAGTCTATCGAGTATGCCACAGAAATGCTTTACGCCATCGTCTTGCTTGTATTGGTCGGTAATAATTGTTTATGTGTACACCAATTAATATCGTCCGCTTGGAAATGTCAGAAGATGCTTGAGTAAAATAATATAATCTAGCTGAAATACACAAAGAAAATGACAAGAACAATTCCCTGATCATAGAGAATAGATTTTTATACATTATTGAATTCAAAATTCGGTCTGAAATGGCTATTTCCATATAAAATGAGTGGTCTGTCTGATTTTCCTATTTGGGGGTTTTGTCCGTGGGTGGGTTTTGTCTGCGGGTGTTTTGTTCCCTGGGGGTTTTGTCCGGAACCTCCCCCGATCCTACATGTATCAGTTGAAAAGCAAACTAAAATTGGAAAAACAACCATAAAAATACTGGCTACATAATTACCATGGCCAGTTAACACTCATTTTATCAGAGTACTGGCTTGATTCATCTTCACAAGTTCATTAATCCTAAATCCTCTGAGAGGGTTTATCTCTACATTTCTGGTGATCCGAATTCGACTTCTTCAGGGATTTCCTCTATTATACAATCTCGTACATTTTATTCCCTGTGGTCGTTTTGAATTGGAATACATGTCGGTATCCCAAGCCTGCAGTTTATGCTTTGATTCTCGATATCGATTTCAGTCTGACATCAAAGTAGTTGGACCAGTGACAAAATTCATATCTTGAACTTCACAGAGGATTGACCTAATGAGCTGGCTTAATGTGCTTAGGCCCCATAAAAAACATGCCTTGTTTCCCATCTCTGACTTTTCAAAAAGTCTGACGGGCGGTCCTTTTTTTATTTTTTATTTTCGGAAGGGCATGGGAATGGTTCAGTTCATTCAAGAATCCACTGATATTAAGATAGCGATTGTCTAATTGGGTCCGAAAATGGTATATAACAGATTTCATTATAAAGGGGGCCAAAGACACTATTTTTTTCTCAAGCCCTAAATTTAGTGAAACACTTGCAGAATCATTCTGAGTTTCATTCTAAATGAAAGTATATGGATTGTAGATATAGAATACATAAAATGTTTGCAATATACAAACAACTCTTCAAAATAATTTGATAAGAAAATATCGAATTGCTGTGTTGTAGGACAGACGAAAATCCCACTTTTCTGGGAGAATTGGTCATCTGTATCATACAATACTATCATCTGAATACTTTTAATGAATTTGGTACGGAAAACGCTTGTGTGTGGCTGATTCGGTACATAAAATCAACCAAAATATTTAAAAAGTAAATAAAAAATAAGGTTTTCAAAAACTGCTAACGTGACTCAAAAGAATGTCCGTCCACAATTAAAGTCACGTTAGCAACAACATTGTTCAAGCTATACTCTATTCTATAACAGTTAGTCAACATTTCATTGTAAGTCTGTATTTCCCACACAGCACTTCCACTAACAATGTAATTGATGAGTCATGTTAAGTGCAATTGAATGTGAAAATTCAATTTGTTTTGTGTCCGTCCACTTATGTAATAATGTTAGCAACTGAGTAACGTTATCAATACAACTAAGTAGGATTTACGTAAATTTTGTTGCAAATACAGGTCTTTCTTATGTTTGCTTGGCAGAACTGACAAAGTGAGCAGAGTTGGTTGATAATAGCAGTCTGCAGTATTTATTTTTGCAGCTAAATCATCAGTTTATAAGGTGTCTGTCTGAATGTAACATTAGCACTGCCATGTTTATTGCTAACGTGACACATGTCCGTCTACATGTGTCACGTTAGCAATGACTGACACATGGTAAAATATTGTAATATTGGCGTTATCAATTTGCCCGACAGTTCATGTACATGTACATGTAGATAACAGAGTTTAGAAGCCATATATCTGATCTTCATCATGATAAATTCTGGCATTTTGTGAAAATTCCCCGAAATAGGCATGTCCGTCTGTCCAAAAAGTCCGTCCAAATGTAATGTTAGCAACAGTAATATTCGATTTTTGTTCACCTGTAGGTTGGTTAACAGGCATTCCACATGCTCAAAAGAAATTTCCTCCTGATTTCTTTCTGAAATCATCTAGTTTGCGGCAAGCATCTTTTCCATAGCAAAAAAAGAAATGTTTCTAACGATGTAATGTTACTAACGTTACTGTTTGTCCGTCCATAGCATCACATTAGCAACCACGTTAAATCAAACTTTTACTCAGAAAAACTATACACCATCTGCATGAAATGCTTTGAATAGTTTCAAAAAGCATTGTGGAAGCTAAGAATTAATTTTCAGTTGTGTGTGGTCAAAACGTCACAGAAAACCTTTGGCAAACCTTGTGTCCGTCCTATACCTGTTCTTTGCATTTGCTGGGTACTTTTTGCATTGAAAACTAGCTTTCCCGCTATTCCGGATGATCATTTATTTATTTATTTATTCAACTTATTTATAGAGGGTGGTCCTTTCAACCTTAACGGCTGCTCTCCCAAGGAGCCCTCTATCACACACAGATACATGACTAATTAACAATAATAAATTAACAATCAAAATAGAATTTACATGAATCGAGCTAAAAAGACAAAGGCAAAAAAAAACCAGACTAAAACTAACCTTTACATGAATCGAACTAAAAAAGACAAAGGCAAAAAACAGACTAAAACTAAACTAAAAGTGCACTGCTAAGATCTGGAATATTTTGAAATATTTTCTTAGCCGTTTCATCTTAAAATCGATCTATTTCATCATGGATTAAGCAACTGCCTCCGATAAAAACGTTTGAATTTGTCATAAGTTGTGGCATGGCGGACATCTAATGGTAAAACATTCCAGATCCTGGCAGCAGAATATTTAAAAGATTTATCTAAAAATGTCGTATTGGAACGAGGTAAAACTACATTATCTCTCCCTCTTGTTCCATATCTGTGAACTTCATTCACGTAAGTATACCTATTTGTGAGATATTGTGGTACTAATCCATTTAAACATTTATACATCATGCAAGCTTTGTGGTAATTAATTCTGTTGGTAGGGTAACTCTAATTTAAAGTGCTTAAAACATGTTCACTCGGCGTTCTGGGTTTAACTTGCAATATGATTCTACCAGCTCTACAGATTAATTTTTGTACCTTGGTTACATTACATTTGGTACCATTGTCCCAAACGACATCAACGTAATCAATTACAGGCTGGATAGTAGTTTGAAATATTTTCTTAGCCGTTTCATCACTCACATAACGTCTGATTCTCTGTAACACTCCTAGTCGTGACGATACTTTGTTACACATTTTCTCGACATGGACTGCTGGAGTGTTCATTCAATTATACTACATTGCATAAGGAGAAACATTTAGCTCCTGCTTAGAGTCAGAGCAGCAGAACACAGCCTATCAGATGGAATACAAAATCTATTCTAGATTTTCTCACAACCGACCAATTATCTCAAAACTTTCATAGCATAAAATAGTCAGTGTTTATTTTTCAGTGTTGAGGGCCACGTTTTGGCCTCCATTATACTGAAATCTGTCATATATACAATTAATTTTAAAGTTTCATTTTGTACACGGTCTCGTTATAGAGATTGAATACATTGGATAAATCGACAGAAATCCCATGGCGTTTGTTCCATTCTCACCTCCTGCAAGGTGCTATATGTGAGGTCATCTCATTCTGATTTCGTAGTAATAGCAAACTCTCCAGTCCTATGCAGGTAGACAGAACTCAAAATATGGCATATTGATAAAATCTGGAATCATTGTGATTTGAAAGACAAAACTTTGGGTGTTTTATTCCAGCAGGAAACAATAAGCTGAGCTACATGTATTCTCGCAAAATGGAGACCATGACAATCATGAATTGACGATCATGAATATGACCTCAGGCAGTCGTACCACAAAGTCCACTAGGCATGAAACTATATCACGGAGGAATAGAACAATGTAAGATCTTCAACAGAAAATAAATATCAACTATACATTTATACTGTGAAAATGCTGTGCACACATGTTGTGTTCCTGTATCACCACAATACATTTATATATGACTAGAAATTTTTACAAAAACAGAACGAAATGAGATTACAACCATAAAATTGCAAACAGTGCGACAATATCACGGACATGTCGCCTTGATTACAGCAAAGATGCTTGTCATTGAAAGACCTTCAATGAGGTCCAATTATACAGATCAAAAAGTAACAGAATTATTATCACAGTCTTGGAAAGGACGAATATATATCAACATCTTTAGTATCTCCACACACAAAACAGTCAAGTAAAAGGTCTCGATCCAGGACAGTGACATCCAATGGTGCACAGAAGAAACATCAAGTTGCTGGCAAGGCCCTGGTAATCACACAAAGTACGACTATCTGTGTATAAAATCTGGACATCAAGCATTCATAGCACGCCACAACAGTCGCTGATGCAAACCAGAGTCAGTTCAGCCTCATTTTCATACCAAAAGAAACACCAACAAGGCAGGTGAGAGAAAATAAAAAAATAAATCGGGGCGGGCGGTGATGGGAAACCAGGCAATTTTTTTATGGGGCCTCACTGGTCAGTTCGATTCAGAGAGAACCTCCCGAGTCCCAAGCCAGAACTGCTATGGGTAACTAAGCCAGTGTATCCATCCTAACGGACTGGCTCACGAGGATGGCCTGATTGGGCAGATCGAGTGAAATTGGAAATCAAATGAAAAACAAAGTACAAACTAGTGACAATGTAGTAACAGCTAGTGACTATGGAGTACCAACAAGTGGTTATAGACTTTAGACAATGTTGTGATTATATTAAAGTATAATGTATAGTACATGTTTATCAGCCTGTGAATAAATAAGGAGACGAGGGCCAGTTCTTGACTATGGAGTACCAGTTAGCTGGTCAAGTACTGGAGATGTCACAGTAACAAATAGTGACCGACTACCAACTAACCAACTGATATAATTGACTAATATCAAAGAGACTATAGAGCACACCTATTGACTAGCTAGAATAGTAGGATGAAGATCATTACTATATATTTTCTTCTATTTTCATTTAATCGAGTCTTATTGCAGGCATTTGCTAGTAGTGGGACTTTCCATGCACTGTGGATTTGATCATGTCAGGGGAAGGTGATCTGCATGCGGTTGATGGCAGTATTGAGTTGTTTGTCTGGGTGAACTTTTCAACCTATATTTATCATGTCTAAGTGGATCAGCCTTTTCATCACCCAAATACCATGAATACATACATGTAGTGGATTGTACATGCATTGTCATGATAGATGTCTATGGGTCAATAATCCATCTGACCAGGTCGCAGTGCTCTGGCAAACTTAATCACAGCCTCTGGGATATATGTTTTAAATTCCGCAATATGCTGGAGCACAAATCTGAACTGAATTTCCCTATTACAGATATGTACGTCTATATGACATTGATGATAATCATGTGTGTATTAAAGTCAAGTCATCTGCACTTGAGATCTTCAAATCTTATTGTAGATTACAGATGATTATATCTGCACATCACAATGACCGGATTACAAACAATGTGAAACCTGTCTAACCCGGCCCAGCTAATAATACAGTCTGGAGTATCGGGTCAGATTTAGACAGGATTCTGATTTACACAGGTGTGAAACAATGGAAAATTTACAGATGTGTTTGCCTATTTGGAAGGATTTTGCTGAACATGTATACATGTCTATCTATATAGATAGACAAACTTTATTTTAAGTCGATACAATAGTAAACATTGTAACACTAGCTCAGATGAGCTATTAAATCAAATTGTATCACCAACTTACCCTCCAGATAAGTTGATGTAGATACCAAATCCAGTGATACATTTAATTTTCAAAGGATCATACTAAACATCTCTTTCACATAGAGAGGGTTTTAATCTAACATGGTCAAAATTTGTTGATCATAGACTTGTTGAAAAGTCCGTCTGAGAAATTAAATTACATGTATTACGAATTATGTCAATCAATGACTTGGTAACAGTATTTTCGTTATTTTGGGATAACACTATCTTAGAATAGCACAAACGATCACTTTCTAAATGATAAAAAAATGACTTGGTATTTTCTGTGTGCGATATCTTTTTTGGAAGCAATTTTAATAAACAGCAAATGATTGTCTACAATTTATTCTGCTGTTCAAAATCAATCCTTTTATCCAAAATTAAATGATTATTCATGTATTTTGAAGAAATTATACAGATGTAACCATGGCAAATGAATACATGCTGATAAGATCATGTCATGGTCCTGGGAATTTACTTCTAACTTCATGAAATCACATACAGGTACAATTAATTGAATAACGGTCTACAGTACATTCAACAGACAAAAGTATGCACGCAGGAGTGAAGGAAGGGTTGGATGGGTTAGGCTATTCTAGGTTTCATGGTTATGCCTACTTTAATTCATACCTGGTCGCAAGAACAGCATTGTGCTGAACATGGACAAGGCCACTGGGGTAAAAACCCCTGCGAAGAGCCCCAGGGTTCGTCGAACCTTGCTGAAAGAGACACCCACAGACATACTGGCATCGAAGTCCGTCTCAGCTCCACTTAGACTTCGGGGGAGTCTCCACGACAGAGCTGATTGTAAGAGGGGGGTCAGATCTGTGGTTTCTGATGAATTCGCCGAGAAAGTCTTTCCATCCTGGGCATCGCCATCTGATAGATAACCGATGTTGGCAGGCAATGTTTGTTCACCGGGTCGAATAATCTCGACAGTCACTGAATCTCGGAAGCTGTTAGAAGCCATTCTCGGGCTCGAAACTGACAAGTTGTGAGATAAACACTGGTCATACGAACATATCGAACAAACACATGACAGCACTGAGAACTGAATTGTCAGATTAGAACAAAAGGAAGCAGATAAACAGAGAAATCTGGACTGCTTCTCGTCAAAGCAGCTGATACGAATGGTAGATCACGGGGTCAAGGCAGTGCTCCCTGACGTCAGCCTGACACGCGCACTTGTCGTCTTCCGCTCCACGTGCTTTTGTTTACAAACAATTCCAGCTGGTGTGGTGTGAAGTCGCGATCTTTCTTTGTCATTGTCCCGGATATATTAAATACCAGCGAAAAAATAATTATTTAATATTATTTATTTTTATCACGAAAAGCATATCCTGCTATCGAAATGTCAGACATACTCCGAAATATGGGAGAATGCAGGAGCCAATATAGCTACAAGATTTTGGATACCTTCGTCAGTTTTTGCTCATTTCAATTGCCATAATTCAACTCAACAATACAAGTTATACATTTTCGGAAAGCTATAGATTCAGGAAATTAGAATTTTGTGATAATTTTAATACTCTTGATATATAATCACAAATAAAGTAGTTGGAATTCAAATGGAGCAGTTTGTAGAATCTGGTCTTCAACTTCACTGGCTTTTGTTTTAATTTCATTGCTAATAACCTAAATTTCTTAACAAAAAGGTTTCAACCCTCAGATTTTTACAATACCGGTATACATGTAGTATTCAAACCGAAAAAGAGTGCTTAATTTGTTGAAATTTCGTCCTGGAAATGATTTTATGATAAAACTCCAAAACGCCATCCATTCAATTAAAAGCATCTTAGCTAAGCTTTGAATCGTATGATATGAATAATAGTTTTGATAATAGTTTAAGATGTAACATCAGAGATTTGCAGACAATTCTGCACAATAAAACTAATCATCTCAAACCAGACTTGAGGAGTTCTAACTCTCGGAGTTAAAATTAGTAGATAAAGAGGTGAGACTGCATTTGCGTACACTTCACCATCTTACCGCCTACCCAGATGGTTACAGGTTGGTGAGACTTGACTGTAAAATTCATGAAACGTAAAGGACTGATTTATTAGAGGGCTATATTTTCCAGCAAATTCTTCGGTGAGTACTTTTTTGAAAAAAATCGCTAGAAAGATTTGTGTAATCGGATTTTACCTCCATGGCTATTGTAAATGTAGAGATGGCTGTATTCTGCGACTACCAGGTGGTATTGTAATATTTATATTAGCCTGTGTGGGCTGGGTAAAGTTATTGTTTATTTGAAATAAAATTTGTTGTACGGGTACATTCCATTATAAATAAAAGAAATGAACTGAACGGATTAGTTCTGCTTAATTCAAGTTGTTGCGATCAGAACAGTTGGTGAGTGAGTGAATATGATTTAACGTCGCTTTCAACTATATTTCAGTCATATCACAATGTTTGGGTCCTATTTCTGTTCACACCCGGAAACCTCACGGGTGGGATCCTTTCTCTTCTAATAATTCCGCACTTTTATTCTCCGTCGAAGGCTACGTGGCTTGGTAACGACCCACTGAGTGAAGAATTCAAGGACGTTTTTTCGCCCTTGGTATAGATAAGAGCTTTATTTAGAGTCGGTTTTAAGAACAGTAAAACATTAGCTCACATCACCAACATAAATGACTGACGGCAGGGTTAAAAGACACCACAGGAGGGGAGACAACCCTGTTTGGCGATTGGAAGCAGAGGCTTCGAAAGTCCAGGGAAGTGACGGCGGAATGTCCCAGGGAGTAACCTCCCCTGAATTAAACAAAATTCACCAAATTATGAATTTACACTATTATAGTCTGTCCATTTTAATTACTCGTCTACTTTGGAGCTTGTCAATAATCGGCAGTTAACTCTGCATTAATTTTCTTTTTGGCATCGTGTAGAACAAACAAAATGACTACGATTTCTCCGTGATATCGATAACATATCACTCTTGAAATAACTTTGTAATTCTCTCCATATAAAACTCCAGTGCAGCTGTTTTATGTACCGGAACTCAATTACATAGGGAGACGTCATAATGTATTCGTGTTGTCCAGCACAAAGGTCAACAGTGCCGTTTACGGTCATAGAGGGGTGTGCGGTTTATCATTCGGTAATTTCACTGGTCATGGGATATAATCGACACACCCACGGACGGCCTGTTATTACTTTAAACGGCATCAATGACCTTTCTGCCAATGAGCATGAATACATTATGACGTCTCTCTATGTAATTGAGGCCCGGTAAATGAAACAACTGTACTGGAGTTTTATATGGAGATAACTGAAAAGTTGTTTTGAGCGTGATATATTATCGACATCACGGAGAAATGGTGGTCATTTTGTATAGTTCAGTTTGTTCTACAAACTGCAAAAAAGAAAATATATGCGGAGTTAACTATTGATTTTTGACAAGCTCCCAAGTAGACGACTAATTAAAATGGACAGACTTTAGTATAACTCTTCCCAGCATACCTGGATCATACCCTGTTGTCACTTGTTTAGAGTCTTCCACACTCCACTTCTGTGTACAAAGTAATAACCGGCGACCCGATTCCAAACTTCGAGTTATTGAAAGTTGACATGATTTATACAGCCTATATGGCGAACCGATTCATTTTGCAGCAGATTCGATCTTTTGCCACGGAACAAAACCGATAAACGCAATTGAGGATAGATTTTGGAGATGACAGATTGAATTTCTTTGTACGCAACTCAGGCACGGCGGAAGCAACTGGTGATTGGAGAGGCCGCTATCACAGCACAAATAGGTGAGGGTCCAGGGGCCACCCAGGCCCCGGAAGCTCCAGACGTCTTAGATGGCCGGAGACGCATTCTAGCGTATTTCCGAGTAATAAAACAAGAAATCTTCGCTTGTGTAAACTATTTGTTTTGCCTGTTTTGTTGTTTCTCACAACATTTTCTAAATATTCCCCGTTAAGAAAATTAGGATGTTCGGAAGTAGAAATAATTGAAATATTAAATATATACCATTTCAATCGAAAGGTTCATTAAGCTTTGATCATGTCACCAACACAGATGTTTTCTACTTGCTGGGGAGCCGTAACTTATGTGTGTGAATGAGCCATCTTCCATAATGCAGTTCTGTACACTATCTCCGTACAAGGCCCTGTATAGGCAGATTGGGGCTGTATGGTTATAACTGGAACTGTCCATTTAAAATATCAACCAATGAATGGACGGGATTTTGGGGCAATACACTACCTTCGTGGGATCTCGGTATAATTAGATGAAGGCCCATTTTATGCATCTGCACAAGTCCAGGTAATCCCT
This sequence comes from Hanleya hanleyi, assembly GCA_036873755.1. Lineage (NCBI taxonomy): Eukaryota > Metazoa > Mollusca > Polyplacophora > Lepidopleurida > Hanleyidae > Hanleya > Hanleya hanleyi. The sequence continues at coordinate 96,927 of JAVTVY010034460.1, forward strand.
AAATCCTCGTTGAGGGTTTGCCTGGACCTTTTGGCTGATTCGGATGAGTTCTCGAGTCGTTGCGTCTATTACACAATCTCGTACATTTTATCCCCAGCGGTTGTTTTGAATTAGCGCGTCGGTATTTGAAGCCTGCGGTTTTCGCTTTGACACCCGATGTTGACTTCAAAGGTAGTCTGGTCGGCGATGAAATTCAAACCACTCAAAACTCAAACCTCGCTGCGGATTGGCCTGATGAGCTGCTTCAGCGCGCTTACGGATTGGTTCGGTTCAGTGGAAACCCTTCGAGCTATTGATAAACAGAACTGCTATTCGTAACTAACCAAGCCAGTGTATCGATAGTAACCTATCGATTGAAGAACTGGCTCGCGAGAATGCAGTTTATGTAGAGCAGAAGTTGAAGGACAAACTCTTTGTGAAGTCCTAGAGGAAACAACATTAGCGAGTCTTAAATAAAAAAATTCTCGGACAGCCTAATAACATCTGGCTTCAAAGCAACCATATGGAGACATTGCCTGGCGCTTAATTCGTTCAAATCTGGGCATGTTCGGAGAGGTCATGAGCTCACGAATATTTCCGATTGAAAAGGCCGATATTCGTTGCGGTGTACAAGCTATCCGTCATGGCTCGTATTTGATAGACGAACGATGACTTAATTGAGATGATGGAATGAGGAAGGATGCCCCTCATGCTTACTGGAAAGTAAAATCTGCATTCCATACAGATTTTTGTTTGCTGAAAATATTGGGGGGGGGGTGGGGCGGCCCCCCCCCCCCGCTCCCTGTTCCACCGTCCTTGCACCTAGAGATTTCCAACCAAACAGACGCATACAAATTGTTTTAATCCTTTGGCACATCCGTATAGGCCTACCCAATACAGTTGATACGCGACATTCTACACATCAAGTACCCCTTTCATCAAAAGATTATGTGCATCGCGAAGTGATATAAATCAAAAATCGACCCTAGAGGTCCACGTCCCCCGCCAGCAGACCAGTTATGGTGGATTGCATTCACCATAACTGGTGCTGCTGCTGCGGGGGACATGGATCGCTATGGTCGATTTTTTTGGTCGATAATATCCCATGTCATTGAAGAGAGGTATGATTTTGGAAATGGAGATATAGTTGATGAGCCATGCATCCGACAGAAACTATGTTGCTTTTATGCAGAAAGTGCATTTAGAAACTGTCATCGTTAATGGCGGCCATCTTGGATTACGCAGGGAACTGAAAAGCAACTCCAACTGTCCTCTCACCGTTGACGCCAAGACACTCTGCAAGTTTGAAGATAATCGGTTCAATGGTTCTCGCGTTATTGGTCGGACAAGAAATGTGTGGAGAGCCAACTGCTGACAATCCAGGATGGTTGGGGACGGCCATCTTGGATTACACAGATAACTGAAAAATAAACCAACCGTCCTCCCACCGATGTCAAGACAATCTCCAAGTTTGAAGTGGATCGGTTGGATAGTTTTCGAGTTATTGGTCGGACAAGAGATGTGCAAAGATACAACTGCTGAAATCCAAGATGGCTAATGGTGGCCATCTTGGATTACGCAGGTAACTGAAAAGCAATCCCAACCGTCCTCTCACCGATGTCAGTTCACTCTGCAAGTTTGAAGTCGATCGGTTCAACGGTTCTCGAGTTACTGATCGGACAAGAAATGTGTGAAAATACAACTGCTGAAATCCAAGATGGTTGATTGCGGCCATCTTGGATTACGCAGGTATATGAAAAGCAATCCCAACTGTTCTCTCACCAATGTCAAGGCACTCTCCGAGTTTGAGGTCGATCGGTTTTAAAGTTACTGAGTTATTGGTTGAACAAGAAATGTGTAAAGATCTAACTTTTGAGAGCCAAGAAGGCTGATGGTGGCCATCTTGGATTACGCAGATACCTGAAAAGTAACCCCAACCGTCCTCTCACCGATGTCAAGACAATCCCCAAGTTAGAAGTCGATCGGTTCAACGGTTCTCGAGTTATTGATCGGACAAGAAATGTGTAACGGAATTACGGACGCCCGGTGTTTCTAAGCCCCCCCCCCCCCCGACCTAATGTGGCGGGGGGACAACAACCTTTCCCGTTCTTGTACCAAAGCGATACCAGACCGAGAACAGACGGTAAAAGAGTATTACTATGGTACGTTCATCGCTATGATACCATGTGGACCTTCGGCATTGTGACCATGCATTCCACATGGCCACACCAGGAAACTCGGATCAATTTGAGTAGGTCGTTCGTTTGGTCCGTGAGGTAATCATCGAGTTAGGCGATGTCAAATTAACCCATTTCGCTGAAAATAAAAACTTCCGATCTCAGTCAGGCAAAGAAACGTGCCTCCATAAAAGGGCGCACACAGCTGTTTTGATTAAAAATGCAAAACTGTTGGATGTATGGTGCGAAGTAAGTATCTGTTGGGATCCTGTTGGTCGAGAGTACAAGAGTAAATAACCCTTCGACTGTGTGCAGCTTATTGGTTTGATCTGTGACGTCTCCAACTCGACCGATGAGGGATTCTGGAGGTGGAATTGAACACGTCAGATGTTCCCACCAAAGGGAATGTTGCTGACCAGTTTAGCCATCAGGGACACACAAACTGTCCAAACTGGCAACATAATCACTGATAGTATTCATTGCCGTTGACAGTGACAGGGCTAAGAGACTGATGAGTGCTTGTTTATTTATGATCCGATCACGCCTGTAAAGCTTTCGTGACCATGATATAGTTTCAAAGGCCTACGATCGTCGGTGAGCCTGCTGCCTTTTAAATTTTTTTTTTCACAGTATCGTGAATTAAATTTACACTTATCACACTCGAATATAGACGTTTTTCGAAACCAAAACGATAAAAAATATGACCTTAGAGTGTTACAGATTCAGCATGTCATCTCGAGTTGAAAGGATGATGAGGGCTGAAATCGACCCGTCTCTTGTATTAGAGACGATAGTTTGTTTGCTTGGATAGAACACGCCAACTTGGGCTTGTTGCTTATCAGCTTGGAGGTTCCATCGCCGTCTAGTATCGTCAAACCTATAACAACTTCCCAAAATAGATATTGTCAAACTTCACTCGCATAAACCTTATGACATTCTGTGCTTAGTATGCTTGAATGAGGATGAGGACGGTCGATGTCCATGTCAACTTTTCTCTGCCTGCTCAGATTGATCGGTTCTGTTCACTTACACCCGTGGGCGGTAAATGGTATGACTCAGACCTAGTAGTTTTTTCACAGCTGGTTCGTTGATTCAGCTGTGCAATGACTGATGTTACATATGGCCTAGATTTGTATTGTCATCCCGATTCCATACCTTCCCTGGTGGAACACCGACGGATAGACAGTGGCATGTTAAGTACATGTAAAAGACCAAAACACCATATTACACGGTCAACGTGTTATTTTGTCGTATCCAAGAAACGCAACATACCGTTATCTAAGCTACTGAAGATATAGCATTATAAATCGTTCGAAGCCTCATAGTTAAAAAAGTTTTCTTGAATTTTATCTGAATGAGTTTCTTTATATGAGAAATCACAGTTTTGGCCTCCAGAGGACAATAAATGCAAGCACCTCGCAAATTAGTCTTTCACATAAAAAAGATATAGTTTCAGAACTCTCTGGCTGATCTTAACAATTGTTTTTCGTAAACGTACAGAAATGTTTATTTTTCTTATTAAAGAAATGTCTTAAATGAGAGAAAAGTGGAAGCCACAGAAGAAAAAACTATTTTAATATTTTCTTAAATGTTCTTACATTTTTTTAAATCTCTGTATAATTACTAAGAACAGCCAAGAAGTTCTCCAAATGGGAACAATTAAGTAGCAAATAGAGTGGTATAATCTGGTAGTATTGAGGCTGAGGCTGCCTACGGAGGCAGGAGTGGGTGAATAAGCAGTATTTTCTAGAATTAATTTGAAGAGTTTTCCTACCACATCCAAATCTTTGTAAAAATATAGAGAAAAGCAGATAGTGGGAACTTTGCCGAACAAGCAAAAATTGTAAAAGATCTCCGTATATTCGACCTTGCCATACAATCCAACGGTAAACTAGTGAGGAGAGTGTCACAAACGTCAGAAACCACCATTCGTGTCAGGGGGTTTGCCCTTATTTTAGCCCGTCTCATCTACAATTAAGAGCCTAATTGGCACTATGGCCTATGATATTTAGAAATTCGGCCATTAGTTTTTCATGTTTCAATGAGTTTCGATAGCCAGTGACAATGACCTTGACCTTTGGACCACAAGCTTGCTATGCGACCCAACGACTGCCCCTAAATCATAGATTTACAGGTACAAAAATCACATCTACAATGATTTCCTGACCACAACTGGTTTGTTGCTCGCCACAAGCTTTACATTCCCGAAGTTTGATGACAATCCGTATTCCAGAACTGGAGTCTAGCACAATGTTTTCCAATAATTTCCCGATTTGGAGCTTACAGTGTAGTTGAAATTTTACCTTTCTACTTCAACTTGGATACGAATATCGTATCACTAAATAATTTACTATGTCCTTACATCTGGGTCACAGTAACCTTGACCGTTGATCATTTGATCTCAATTTTGTTATCTAGCATATCGTCTTCCACTATCGTTTCCACTCACCCAACCTGAAGTTGAGGGGCAATCCGCATCCAAGAACTGGATGTTTTCCAATAATTCCCTGATTTTCATTAAGTTGAAATTTTACCTTTTACTTCAATTTTTATACCGGGCATACGATCTTAATAAATTAGTATCCTATCAATGCTCCTAAATCGCTCTCACTACAAAATTCACTTACTGAAAAGGTAAGTTTTTTCCTAATTTTTGGATCACAGTGACTTTGACCTTTGACCTCAATGTCGATACCTGAGATATCGCCTCACATGAGTCCACTTCTCCAAGCATTATCGATTTTGATGATTCCCTAAGTTTTGAGTTTTGACCTCAAGTTTTGTGCACGACATCTACAGGACTACATACGCTATCCTGGCGATGTTTAAGAAAAATCTTTGTTTGTTAAAAAGTTATTCGGAACTAAAGAACGAAAGTCGGGAAAAGCAGGCGAATGTGCATTATACAGGGCTAGGACTATATCTGACCTAACCCAAACATGGTGGAGAATGTATGCTGGATTTATCTGGTATATGACAGAATTTGTGGTGGGGAATATTTCTCAAGATGAGCTCAGACGATTCATTTCATATTAAGTAAGGCCATTTGTAAGTTGTTCGTGACCCAAAGCGAGGGCGTACGCTTAGGTTGAGGTCCGCTATTATTATACAGTCTCGCCATCACTTTGGTGCCAAGTTAACGTAGAGAAGCCACATAAAGCAGTTTCCTGTAAATTATGTCCAAGATGTCGTCAACACATCTTACCGAGCTACGGGAATATCACCTTTCATTAGAAAATAAGTATCTACCTATGATCGTACCATGCGTAACCGTTCGGTTGATGCGTCAACATAAGAGTGCGCCGACATTCAGAACTTCAGAAGGTTCTATAGTGTATCCTCGAGACAAAATCAACACTGTTGAAAGGTGAGGAGTCATTATATTGGCGGTTGTCTGGAAAATCTATTTCCTATAATTAGTTTGTCATCTCTTCTGTCTTATCTTCCGGTGATTAATGTGAAGCTATTGTCACGATTCCCAAGATAAGCGAGTTTTACCGATACCGATCGAGACAGGTAAATCATAAGATCGGATGTCCAAGCTCGACATTGGTGATTGGGACTCATCAAACACGGCAATCTGGCCAGTATGGAGCCTCCCATCCTCCCTTTACGCACGTTTACTTCACATAGCTCATGCAGATCGTACAAATATACATGCACGTTTATGGTTGGACAATTATTATGTGTGCGTATATATTCGACTATATATAGATATTAATTCCAATATATGCCCATATATACAATGTACTCACAACCAATCAAAGACCAACTATAAATAAAAAATAAATAAAAACATTATATAATTTTGGTTTTATCTCTCGTATATCAGTCCACATTTATGTCGGACTACAAACATATCCGATATAACTTCAAGAACTTAAGTACTGTGTGCAGCAAGACAAGTCATCGAGTAATCTGGTTATCAATCGATGTCTGATGACAGAAAATTACAGCCTCTCAAAGTAATTTGGGTGTGGTTGACGACAGAAAACTACAGCCTATTCGTCATGTAAGGTTCTGTGGAGCGACAGTCTGCCAATTTGAGAGCTCAACCCGAGCTAAATGAAACTATTGACGAAGTGGGGAGAGAAAGGAGTTGTCTGAGTTATTGCAATGATTGACTGCTGTGTTAGTAGTGTACAACTTGTCGTTCGGGACACATGTGAAATGTGAAAGGGATCAAGGATCATTGACGTCACCTGACCTTGTGAACTATTAACCCCGTGAACTTTTGATCACGCGAACTTGACCTGATGAACTTTTAACATCGTGTGAAAAGGGAATCAATATACACTCGTTTTTGCTTTGGTCTTTCCCCATCTTTGAAGGAGTCTGATCTGACTATTCTTGCTCTAAAGTCGTGTTTGCAGGTTTTTTTGCGATTTCTATATTGAAGGAATACAATGATACTACCGTCTCGCTCTAATGATTTTTACTGAATGCTTATGGGTTTTCCGTTCATTCAGCTGTGTCCTTTGTTCCTTTTATACCTTTGCCTTGCAATTGTATCCTTTGTCCGCATATCCATTCTAACGCTCGGGGCGTGTAGTCCTCTGTTCTCTTATGGCGTCAGGTAAGTAGTAGTGTCTACTGAAAAAAGGTTCCATTGACCCCTTTGCACTTAAACTTGAGGGGTAACTCGTGATTTCCCTAAAGAATCCGACAGGGGGCGCCACCAGCTCAAAGCATGTACTGACATGTTATGGATTGCATCAGCCTTGGCTGTGTGCCAAGTGTTGACCACTATAGTTCGGTTAACCTTTGACCTTTGTATTCTTCCGCGGTGATGCGGTCAGTCTGGCAGTGATGCGGTCGCCTCCGCGGAGAAAAAGTAGTCCCCAGAATTCAAATACGCTGCATGGTCCGATTGGGTCGAGTGAGGTATCATTGTGAAGCTTATGTGAGTGGGCATCGGTTGGGCTGGGTGCGGGGTTGAAATAGCGCATTCTGCGCATGCACGGTGGCCAAAGTGTATGGAAATAGACGTTTTGGGATCTAGGGGAGTCACTAATGGTCCGATGGGGTCGAGTGAGGTGTCCATGTGAAGCACACATGAGGGGGCATCTGACTGGACTAGTGGTTCGGACGTTGTCACCATTCTGCGCATGCGCAAACAGGGAATTGTGGGAAAAGGGTGTGGAAATAGACGTTTTGGGATCTAGGGGAGCCCCTAATGATCCTATGGAGTCGTATGAGGTATCAATGTGAAGCACACATGAGGGGGCATCCCCCTGGACTAGTGTCTTGGTCGTTGTCACCATCCTGCGCATGCGCAGACAGGGAATTGTGGGAAAAGGGTATAGAAATAGACGTTTTTGCATCTAGGTAAGCCCCTAGTGGGCTGATTGGGTCGAGTGAGGTATCAGTGTGAAGCACACATGAGGGGGCATCCGCCTGTACTAGTGTCTCGGCCGTTGTCACCAGTCTGCGCATGCGCAGACAGGGAATTATGGGAAAAAGGATATGGAGATACACGTTTTGGGATCTAGGTAAGCCCCCTAGTGGGCCGATGGGGTCGAGTGAGGTATCCATGTGAAGCATAGGTGAGGGGGCATCCACCTGGACTAGTGGCTCGGGCGTTGTCACCATTCTGCGCATGCGCAGACAGGGAATTGTGGGAAAAGGGTATGGAAATAGACGTTTTGGGTCCTAGGTGGGCCACTCGTGGTCCTATGGAGTCGTATGGGGTATCCATGTGAAGCATTCGTGAAGACGCATCCGACGGGATGGGTGACACGTGGAACTGACGTCATTCTGCGCATGCGCAGTAGACCAAGGGTATGGTAATAGACGTTTTGGGATCAAGGGGAGCCCTTAGTGGGCCGATGGGGTCGAGTGAGGTATCCATGTGAAGCCTATGTGCGGGAGCATCCGTTTGGACTAGCGTCTCGGCCGTGGTCAACATTCGGCGCATGCGCAGACAGGGAATTGTGGGAAAAGGGTATGAAAATAGACGTTTTCGGGGCTAGGTGGGCCACTCTTGGTCCGATTGGGTCGAGTGAGGTATCCATGTGAAGCACACATGAGGGGGCATCTGACTGGACTAGTGGCTCGGGCGTTGCCACCATTCTGCGCATGCGCAGACAGGGAATTGTGAGCAACGCCCGCCAACGCCAAGTTCAACGCTTCAACGCCCTGGTGAATTACCCCAAAAGCTCTGATTTTCATGGAATTCTCACTAATTCATTGGAAATGCAGTGACGCACGTCAACGTCCGCCTTAACGCCCTAGCATAACGCCTTGACGCCATGATATAGACAGATGAGAGAAGAACAACAACAACAAGGATGAGAGAACAACAACAACAGAGCGCCATTTGGTCCTGCCATATTCGTTCTTGCCCGTTAGATGTATTCTCGGCTGCACTTGTCCAATCAGAAGCCGTCCTTAAGAAAGTCCCATCTTCGCCCCTGTTCGCTCTCAGCCGTTTGTTCTAATCGTCGTCGGGCAGGCCTGGATATTCGTCGGGCAGCATGTCCTGAAACAGTTGTTTGCGCATTCTAATCGTCAACGCTTAGCTTAACGCTTCAGCGCATTCGAGAATGCGGGGAAAGGAGATAGAAGGCATCCTCGACACTGGGATGAATCACTATCGGCTCTTCAATTCGGGGCGGGGGATCGACCTCCATGGGTTCTTCCATTCGAGGATGCATTCCCATGGGAACTGAAATATCCGGTCTGGAGAGTGGCGAGCGTGATCCGTGTATGACACTATGGTGACGTTTCAATTGACTGGGATGCTTAAAGACTATATCACACTCTGCACATGTGTGAGTGGCTACTTTGTGGCATGCACGTGTGTGACAACGTAAACTGTCCAGGCGATGAAAGGGCTTCCAGCGTGAACATTGTTGTAGAGTGTCTGCTGAGTGAAACGTCGATTGTGCGTGTTTTGTGAATACACTTGCTTTTATAACACCAGTGAACGCCTAGCATAACGCTTCAACGCCCTGGTGAACTAGCTCACAAGCTCTCATTTTTCTAGACACCAATACATCGAAATGCGATGACGCCCGCCAACGTCCGTCTCAACGCCTTAACGCCCGTCTCCATACCTGTCTCAACGCGTTACGCCATGTCCATCATCATTGGACGTTGATGTTGGAGGTTGAAGAAGATAAGTTCCCGTCTCCAGCTGGGTCTCCATAAAGGTTTGAAATGCCTCATGCAGGGTCAGCAGATTCTGGGCACGGGTAGTTGTGTTGAAATCAATCCTCTTCTGGTACTATCTGTTTCTTATGCAGCAGAAGACATACCCGTGTCACCCATTGGATATCATATGAGCGTGATAAGATGTGAAGGCATGCGTTGGTCATTGATTCCACCTTGAGCTGTATCAATAATAGCATCGACATTGGCTTGACGTAACGCTTCGGCTAGAATATCCTCGTTTTCGGGTTCAAGCAAGTTGGACTCTGCAGTGCTCATGGTGAAATGAGGGGACTGGTGCCGTGTGATCTATTTATAGTGAGACGCTTTTGGTCTTAATGATGCGTTCGAATAAATGTTTCTTTTGTGCTATTGCTGTGACATACGCCGCTTTCCAGTTCATGCCCGAGGTTTTCAACATCGACGCTGTTCTTTCGATTTCCATATGGACTGGGTCCTTGTCCAACAATTTCATATGGGTCAAGAGGTCGCCATACTGCTGACGTAAAGCCCGTCGTAGTCTGGGTGCCAAAGTATTATCGGCTAACATTCTGGCTTCCTCTTTCGAATACCCTTTGCGTTGAAACTTGTTTCCTGCGGCCTCTAACATCTCGCCCATCTCGGCGTCCATACTTTCTTTGAACAAAGCCTTCCATAGCCTCGAGTTCACATTATGTTCATTCCCTTGTACGGGTTTGGGTTGGTCCTTCACGGTTGGGTGATATTCCGAGACTAATGGTATGAAGGGGACACTCTGTACGGGGGTGGGTTGCTGCTCTGCCAGATGTGGACTCGGTGGATGGTGTAGAGGCTGCGGTGATCCCTCGCCGGGTAACAGGTGGGTCGTCAGCCGACAATCTTCGGGGGTATGGGCCTTTAAATCTACGAACAGGTAACCGTAGGGACGACTTGTCGCTCCTTGAAACGCCCGCATGAAATGGTCGATGTTCTGAGGATAAATTCAACTACCAAACACACGGATTTGAGCTCTGTCGTTGGGGTTGGAGAACAACACAAAGTATTGGCAGTTCAAGGCAATATCTCTGGACGCCTTCCCTTGAGGAAAGAGATTCTGAGTCAAATAGATGACGGACAGATTGCGATGATGGGACCCTTTGGTGAATAGGTCGGCGATTTTCGAATTGTCCTTGGCCGCACTCATCAGATCATCGAGCACTACCACGTTGGTCTGCTCGGAATCGAAGTAATACGGTTCGTCTATGTCGTGAGGAATTCCTGGGACGAAGCTCACATTCTGTAATCGCGTAGTTTCGTAGGCGGGCTGCCACTGGCTATAACACCATACAACGCGTGTCCGAGCTGGGGTTGCCACACCTTCCTCTAAGAACTTCATCACCCAGGACGTCTTTCCACACCCCGTAGGGCCGCTCACCGTCATCGTATAAGGATGCTCTAATACTGTCGTGTATGACGTAGGTGTTGATCGTTCTTCGCGCGTACTTTGAATTTGCGCGTTATCGGGACCCCGTTCCTTGAGATGGCTTCGCTGTATATGATTATTATGTGTGGAAAGCAAATGTCTACGTAGATTAAATGGCGTGGAAAATGACTTCGAACACAAGTGACATGCGTAAACCATGGCTCTCGTCTCCACGGACACCAGGCGTATAATGAAGCTTTCACAGATGCATGTGTGTTTATATGCAAGAGCTCCGAGCTCGCGGATGTCAACGCCCGGTGGTGGTGGTAGCTTCCGCGGGGTGGAGCTCTTGGAGCTCCAGAACTCTTTGAGCTCGGAGCTCCGGAGCTCTTGGAGCTCTTGGAGCTTTTGGAGCTCCTTTCTGAGCTCTTGGAGCTCTGCGCTTCGGAGCTCCGAACTGCAAAATGAACCCCCTCTTGGAGCTCCGGAGCTCTTGGAACTCGGAGCTCCGGAGCTCCGAAATTGGGATAGGGTTGATAGGTGTATTCCCCTATTTTAGGGGTAAAGTCCGTGTTCCGCTTTTTATATTTTCGGACAAAATTTTACATGCACCCACCCATGACTGGATGCCCCTTCACATAGGCTTCACTTTGATACCTCACTCGACCCAATCGGCCCACTAAGGGCTCCCCTTGATCCCAAAACGTCTATTACCATACCCGCATGCGCAGAATGACGGCAGTTCCACGTGTCACCCATCCCGTCGGATGCGCCTTCACGAATGCTTCACATGGATACCCCATACGACTCCATAGGACCACGAGTGGCCCACCTAGGACCCAAAACGTCTATTTCCATACCCTTTTCCCACAATTCCCTGTCTGCGCATGCGCAGAATGGTGACAACGCCCGAGCCACTAGTCCAGGTGGATGCCCCCTCACCTATGCTTCACATGGATACCTCACTCGACCCCATCGGCCCACTAGGGGCTTACCTAGATCCCAAAACGTCTATCTCCATACCCTATTCCCATAATTCCCTGTCTGCGCATGCGCAGAATGTGAAACACGGACCAGACACTAGTCCAGGGGGATGCCCCCTCATGTATGCTTCACACCGATACCTCACTCGACCCAATCGGTCAACTAGGGGCTTACCTAGATCCCAAAACGTCTATTTCCATACCCTTTGGCCACCGCGCATGCGCAGAATGACGCTATTTCAACCCCGCAGCCCATCAGATGCCCCCTCACATAAGCTTCACAATGATACCTCACTCGACCCAATCGGACCATGCAGCGTATTTGAATTCTGGGGACTACTTTTTCTCCGCGGAGGCGACCGCATCACCGCCAGACATGACCACATCACCGCGGAGGAATACAAAGGTCAAAGGTTAACCGAGCTATAGTGGTCAACACTTGGCACACAGCCAAGGTTGATGCAATCCATAACATGTCAGTACATGCCTTGAGCTGGTGGCGCCCCCTGTCGGATTCTTTAGGGAAATCACGAGTTACCCCTCAAGTTTACGTGCAAAGAGGGCAATGGAACCTTTTTTCAGTAGACACTACTACTCAGGTAGATGCTACTGAGAGGATGAGGGGAGGTAACCCAATTCGGATTTTGAAGATGATAACGCGCATGCGCGATTTATCGATGTCATATTAAAGCTATAGTATGCATCTATCTTTAAACAAAGACAATTAAATTAATATAACAGTGACGTAACAAATAATGGAATAAGGAATATTCACCATTGGAATATTTGTAGGAGTCAAAGTCTAACCATAACCGGTATTGGTATTGAAAAAATGAAAGCATCTCAATGATGGCGTACTATGTGAAGCATTTTCTAAACATCAGAGAGGGGAAAAAAGACGGCAAACCCAAGGTATGGTGTAATACATATTTTATTAAACCTACCTGGCCTGGGCTTTCTGGGACCTGTCCAGGCCTGGGGGGCGCGAAATGCCCCCCCCCCCCTAATTATTTTTCTTATCCCTCGAGCTAGGGGGCTGAAACTTACCACACTATACCCTTGGGTCAAGCTCTACCAGAAAATGTAAAAAATCCAAGATGGCCGTTTTGATGACGTCACAGTGACGGCATTTTCAAAAACGGCATTTTTTGGTCGATCTTTCGGTCGGATTTTTCGAATTTTTTGTTTATGCAATTTCTCCGCAAAAACTGCGTGATAAATTAGTAAATATTAATGTGATGTGAAATAAAATAGTTTTTGCCCACTTTTCATCGCAGAAAAACAGAAATTTTGAAGAAATGTGACAAAATGAAAGTACTCAAAGTACTGATGTCTGGATCGCCAATAATGGATTTAAAGTTTCAAAACGTTTCAGCCGATAGCAGATGTATGGATAAATGTGGAGATTTTCTCCAATTTGTGGACGAGTGTTTGGGAAATCACAACTGGAACACAGTTTAATTTTCAAGGAAGTGAATTTGTGAAGGCGGCTCATTTAGAAATATGCTAGGTATTCATGGTAGCAAGAAACTATCTACAGTAATATGCTTAAAAGTGGATCGTCTGCGTCAATGTCTTCTACTAGTTTTTGCGAGCAGATTTTCATAATTCATGCAAGTTTATTGCGACAAAACGACAAATACGTGAGACTGGATAGTTTTATTAATAGTTCTGTGTAGCACAGATATTTGCAAGAGCTGCATGTGTTTGCGTTAAGTCCCCATTACTTATATATGCCTGCATGGTTTTTATAGTAAATTTGTTTGTTGACAACGATATAAACGTTGGAGAGACAATTTGTGCGAAAATTCCTGTTGTTGTTGCTGTACGATCATTGCGTATATAATTTAGTTTGAAAAAGTTTGAACACCACCAACAACAAAACTTTTCGAAAGCGGTACCCGACAAATTCTGTTGTTTCCGCTTTCGGAAAGCTTTGTTGTTGTTCAAACGTTTTGAAACTAAATTATATTCGGTGAGCAGAGTCCCCCGGAATACATAAATTTGCACTGGACAGAATCCGGTCAAGTTCGCAAGGCGAGAAAAATGTAAATACTATTGTTGTTGCTTCGACACATATCTCCTCTGGAAATATATTCCATGCAGTATGAGTACACATTAAAATAGTAACGAACGCCGACTTCACGGGAAAGAACGTACGAGTATTGGAAACTGGGGTCTTTATAATCCCAGAACCTGAACCTGTAAAGTGCGACACTCAGATCAAGAAACAAGATTTGCAACGTATGATCGTACAGCAACATTAACAGGGATTTTCGCACAAATTGTCTCTCCAACGTTATCGTTGTCAACAAACAAAATGCGAACTATAAACACCAGGCATATATATTATAAGTAATCTGACTTACCGCAAACTCAGACACACACGAAACCGAACAGACGGCAAACACCACGAGGTTTGAGCCGATCGCCCGGAACCAAAGAACAAAAAAATAGTCCACGGATTCAAGCAATCCCTGTGCGAAGAAATGAATATGAAATATACTCAAATTCAGATTTCGTTTTATTTCTAGTTAACATGAAACGATTACGACTGTTTTTTTCTTCATTTTCTGGTTAATACCCTGATATAAGACTCAACCACAGTGAAAATAACGGGCGGAGTGATACAGGACAACCCAGGGTCATTCCATTATAGTGCACGTACATTTCGTGAGTGGCAGCATAGTCTGGTCGCACCGCTACGCGGTGGCGATCCAGACAAAAATAGTCCACGGATTTAAGCAATCCCTGGGCGAAGAAATGAATATGAAATACACTCAAATTCAGATTTCGTTTTATTTCTAGTTCACATGAAACGATTACGACTGTTTTTTTCTTCATTTTCTGGTTAATACCCTGATATAAGACTCAACACAGTGAAAATCACTGGCGGAGTGATACAGGTTAACCCAGGGTCATCCCATTATAGTGCACGTACACATTTGCATAAATTTCGTGAGTGGCAGCATAGTCTGGTCGACACCGCTACGCGGTGACGATCCAGACAAAAATCACTTTCCTGGTACCCCCACGTGGCCGCCATCTTGAATTTACCCATGATCCTCTGCTCAGGGTGTTATGCAAATGGGCTCAAAATGACCCCAATATGATAAACTATAAAGTCCCGGAGTTTCAGCACTCCAGTTTTCGTCGTTCCGGAGATAGCGCAGAAAGTTTGGTAGGGGGGCCATAATGGCTCCCAGGCCAGGTAGGGTTAAACAATTGATAATATAACATTTCAAAATATACCACAGTCATCTTTCCATGATTCATTACTATAAAACATATTCAGAAGATGTGAATGTAGATCTAAATATGTAGATTTGAATGTGAATATTTGGAAAATATGGATATGTGGAAAACGGATACGAGGATATCGATATGTGGATGTGTTTTAACTATATAGATATGATGTATACCCATCCACATTTCCATATATCCACATATCGACACATCCACATATCCACATTTTTCACATCCACATATCGACGTTCCCCTCCATATATTCGAATATAAGTATTGAAAAGATTGTACATGTTTATCAATGAAGTAGATTTCTATAGGAATAATTCACGAATGTAGGGTGTGTAATGTATATCATGTTGAATATCATATGATCAGTTGATTAATGAAATACGTATTACACTATACCTTGTGTGTGCGTTTTCTCTCCCCCCCCCCTCACTGCTGTTTAATATGTTACAGATGAG
Organism: Hanleya hanleyi; assembly: GCA_036873755.1. Classification (NCBI taxonomy): domain Eukaryota; kingdom Metazoa; phylum Mollusca; class Polyplacophora; order Lepidopleurida; family Hanleyidae; genus Hanleya; species Hanleya hanleyi. The sequence continues at coordinate 112,312 of JAVTVY010034460.1, forward strand.
ATGCTTCCATTTTTCATATCATATCAAATGAATAATAAAATATGTATTACGCTATACCTTGGGTTTGCGTATGTTTCACATTATACGCCATCATTATTGAGTTAATTTGAATTGGGTTGCTTACGATGGTGAGTGAGTGAGTGAGGGACTGAGTGAGTGAGGTATTGAGTGAGTGAGGTATTGAGTGAGTGAGTGAGTGAGGTAGGTAGTGAGTGAGTGGTCATATAAGGTCGTTTGTACACCATTAGCCTCGGTCTGTATCCACCCTCTGACCGGGTACCATGTCGAGTGCACATCCGTTCTGTCAGAAGACACTCTCTCGTCGCGACAATATGCTCAGACATATGCGTCTAACGCATAGACAAGAGACACCACCGAGTTCCGCTATAGGTCCACCAAGTGGAGTGGAACATCCCTATACGATGACGGTGAGCGGCCTTGCGGGGTGTGGAAAGACGTCCTGGGTGATGAAGTTCTTAGAGGAAAGTGTGGCAACCCCAGCTCGGACACGCGTTGTATGGTGTTATAGCCAGTGGCAGTCCGCCTACGAAACTACGCGATTACAGAGTGTGAGCTTCGTCCCAGGAATTCCGCACGACATAGACGAACCGTATTACTTCGATTCCGAGCAGACCAACGTGGTAGTGCTCGATGATCTGATGAGTGCGGCCAAGGACAATTCGAAAATCGCCGACCTATTCACCAAAGGGTCCCATCATCGCAATCTGTCCGTCATCTATTTGACTCAGAATCTCTTTCCTCAAGGAAAGGCGTCCAGAGATATTGCCTTGAACTGCCAATACTTTGTGTTGTTCTCCAACCCCATCGACAGACCACATATCCGTGTGTTTGGTAGTCGAATTTATCCTCAGAACATCGACCATTTCATGCAGGCGTTTCAAGGAGCGACAAGTCGTCCGTACGGCTACGTGTTCGTAGATTCAAAAGCCCATACCCCCGAAGATCGCCGGCTGACGACCCACCTGTTACCCGGTAAGGCATCACCGCAACGTCATATACCTCTACACCATACACAGAGTCCACATCTGGCAGAGCAGCAGCAGCAGCCCGCCCCCGTACAGCAGGTCCCCTTCAAAACCATCAGTGCCGGAATTTCACCCATCCGTGAAGGACCAACCCAAACCCGTACAAGGGAATGAACATAATGTGAATTCGAGGCTATGGAAGGATTTGTTCAAAGAAAGTATGGACGCAGAGCTGGGTGAGATGTTGGAGGCCACAGGAGACAAGTTTCACCGCAAAGGGTATTCGAAAGAGGAAGCCGCAATGTTAGCCCATAATACACTGGCACCCAGACTACGACGGGCTTTACGTCAGCAGTATGCCCACCTCCTGACCCATATAAAATTGCTGGACAAGGACCCGGTCCATATGGAAATCGAAAGAACAGCGTCAATGTTGAAAACCTCGGGCATGAACTGGAAAACGGCGTATGTCAGAGCAATAGCACAAAGGAAAGATTTGTTCGAACGCATCATTAAGATCAAAAGCGTCTCACTATAAATAGACCACATGGCACCAGTCCCCTCATTTCACCATGAGCACAGCAGCGTCCAACTTGTTTGAACCCGACAACGAGGATATTCTAGCCGAAGCATTACGCCAAGCCAATGTCGATACTATTATTAATACAGCGCAAGGTAAATTCACCGTTCAGCACCAACGCATGCCTTCTCATCTTACCACGCTCATAGATGACATCCAATGGGTGACACGGGTATGTCTTCTGTTGCACAAGAAACAGATAATACCCAATGAGGATACCAACACAACTACCCGTGCCCAGAATCTGGTGACCCTGCATGAGGCATTTCAAACCTTTATGGAGACCCAGCTGGAGACGGGAAATTATCTTCTTCAACCTCCAACATAATGATGTCCGTCCAGTGATGATGGACATTGCATAACGCGTTGAGATAGGTATTGAGACGGGCGTTAAGGCGTTAAGATAGGGCGTTAAGGCGTTGAGACAGGCGTTCAGGCGTAACAACGGGCGTTGACGGGCGTCACTGCATTTCGATGAATTAGTGTCACTTCCATGAAAATCAGAGCTTCTGAGCTAATTTACCAGGGCGTTGAAGCGTTAAGCTAAGCGTTGATGTGCGTTACTGTCTATAAAAGCAAGCGTATTCCCAAAACACGCACAGTCGACGATCAACCGTCAACATGGCTTATACTTGCTCTGAGTGCGAACGCACGTTCACCAGACATTACGATATGACGCGACACCAGAAAAATATACATGGGACTGAAGACTCCGAGGAGTCCGCTGAGGCGGATGCTGATACAGAGACTGCTGAGAGTGTATAGAAACAGAGATTGCTGACGGTCTGTCTACTGATACGGAGAGCTTCACCTCAGATAGTCAGCCTACATCCCAGGAAAGTGAGGCAGAACCTACCTTCTGGGATCGTATTGTGACAGCAGCTATCAATACTCGAGGACGCCAGACAGGATAACTTACAACAGGCGTACACCCAAATGCGCCCCTGCATCAGGAAAACAGCCATGGCGAGTATACCTTACTACCGCTTGAAATGAAAGGCGACCCCACGCACAGGTCCATCATGAAAACCAAGCGTCACTTGGAAGAGGATATGGGGCTACCACCCACCGAGGCCCTGGAAAATGCGATCAGAATGCGCAAACAACTGTTTAGGACATGCTGCCCAAACAATATCCAGGCCTGCCCGACGACGATTAGGTCACACCGAGCAAAAATGAAAGTTTCTGAAAGGATGGTTTCTGATTGGGCAAGAGCAGCCGAGAATACATGGGCCTATCCAGACATCCGTCAACTTTTCAAAAAAATTCACCGCTTACCTTCGAGACCCCTCCCATCGTCTTCTACGTGGTGAGACGTGATAAACAAGACCAAACACCCTTATCGCAATGAAGATGTGTGAATTTTCCAGTATGGACCTATCCCCCATAGCCAGTATGGGCCTATCCAGTCCTCCGTGAACTTTTCAAAAACATTCACCACTTAACTTCGGGACACCTCCCATTGTGTTTTACGTGGTTAGACGAGATAAACAAGACCAAACAACCCATATCGCAATGAATATGTGTAAATTTCCCAGTATGGTCCTATCCCCCTGAGCAAGTTTGGGTCTATGGACCTATCCAGACTTCCGTGAACCTTTCAAAAAAATTCACCGCTTAACTTCGAGACCACACCCGTCGTGTTCTACATGGTGAGACGTGAAAAACAAGACCAAACAACCCATATCGCAATGAAAATGTGTGAATTTCTCAGTATGGACCTATCCCCCATAGCCAGTATGGGCCTATCCAGACCTCCGTGGACTTTTCGAAAAATTTCACCGCTTTGCTCCGGGACCCTTCCCATCGTGTTTTTCGTGACGAGAAAAACAAGACCAAACAACCCATAGTAAAATCTACAAAAACATGAATTGCAGGCAAGCACCTAAAAGGTGCATGGACCCCTCAGCCTGATTTTTTTTTAGTCAAGTAGGATCAGGGCTGCATCTAGAGTCAATTTAGTTTCGGAAAACATATGGGCGCCCAAAACTCAAATGAAACAAAACACGAAAGTGTTGTTGCTGTTCAATTTGAAAGGATTTCTGAAGGAAATACTCCTAGAAAAAACTTCTGGGAGCCTCAATTTCGATCCGATTGCATAGCTGGGTATTGAATTTCATGTTAATAAACCTCTGTTTTGTGATTGATCACAGGCTCTTTGCGCTGAAATTCACTTAAAAAAATTGGACCCTCAATAATGAATTATGAAAAGGAACTGGGAGTTTGGGATCGGAACCTGCCAAGAAATCCTGGATACCGTATATAACAGACTTCGGTTTCACGTGAGTGGTGTGCTGGGATTACAGCATGCAGGAAAGTGTAGCTCTGTTAGTGGCAATTTATGCATTGCACAAGTGTGATAACAAGTAAACACACTGATTGACACAGGCCCACCCTTATCATTAATTGGGGGGGGGGGGGGGGGGCGGGAATAAGCTGCAGGTATGCAAACTGGTTCAAAATTGCCCCGAGTCAGGCTAAAAATGGGCTCTCCTAATCACTCGTTTTAAATTATTTCCAAGGTACAGTAACATGTTTGGTGACAAAAATTGAAGCATTATGTTGTATCAGTTAAATGTGTGGACACAAATATGGTTCATGCAAAAGTTTTAGGATAAATCATATGATGTAGAATAGAATGATTTAATAGCAAATTAAAGAAAAATGTTGTCCTTCATTCAATGAGAATCTTGAATGGACCAGGCTTTCTTGTATCAGGGAACCTTCAAAATTCACACTGAAACATGCAACCAAGGGTTCCAGATGGGCATAGATAACAGTGCAAAAGCTAAGCCATCAATAAATAATACAAAAAAAAAAAAATTAAAAATCAAGAAATCATCACAGCCATTTGAAAATCTAATCATTTCATCAGTCAACATTCAGGAAGCTCTCACCAAAGTTTTGTCAGGCCCGATTTGATAGATCTGCAGATATTCAGCGGACAAGAACATGTTGATGGGCATAGATAACAGTGCAAAAGCTGAGCCTTCAATAAATAAAAAAAAAAAATTAAAAATCACGAAATCATCATGGCCATCTGAAAATCTAATCATTTCATCAGTCAACATTCAGGAAGCTCTCACCAAAGTTTGGTCAGGCTCGACTTCATAGATCTGCAGATATTCAGCGGACAAGAACATGTTGACGGACGGACGCTAGGACGGACGGACGGACGTACGTGCATGGCAACGACAAGACCCCACAGCCCTATGGGCTGAGGGGTAAAAATGACCACCCCCATACCCCATACAGGCATTTGCCCGTATATTGTACAATACAGGTCCCTATTGTAGAGGTAAATTCCGTGTTCCGCTTTTTATATTTTCGGGACAAATCCTCAATTTACTTGCACCCACTTCCCCACCCTGCCTCTCTCAGCAGGCCCCGATAAGCCCGAGGGACCAATATTAGCCCTTTTGGATATGATTGATGGGAGTTTTCCCCTATTGTAGGGGTAAAGTCCGTGTTCCACTTTTTATATTTTCGGGGACAAATCCCCATTTTACATGCACCCATCCATGACTTGATAGGCAGACCCCGATAAACCCGGGGGACCGATATTTGCCCTTTTGGATATGGTTGATAGGGGTATCCCTCTATTTTAGGGGTAGAGTCCGTGTTCCGCTTTTTATATTTTCGGGACAAATCCTCATTTTACATGCACCCACTCCCCACCCTGCCTCTCTCAGCAGGCCCCGATAAGCCCGAGGGACCGATATTAGCCCCGACTAGACATGGTTGATGGGAGTTTTCCCCGATTGTAGGGGTAAAGTCCGTGTTCTGCTTTTTATATTTTCGGGGACAAATCCTCATTTTACATACACCCACCCTACCGATATTAGTCATTTTGGACACTGTTGATATGGGTTTCCCCTATTGTAGGGGTAAAGTCCGTGATCCGCTTGTTATATTTTCGGGACAAATCCTAAATATATATACACCCACTCCCCCATCCTACCTCTCTCAACAGGCCCCGATAAGGCGGGGACCGATATTAGCCCTTTTGGATACGGTTGATAGGGGTTTTCCCCTATTTCAGGGGTAATGTCCGTGTTCCGCTTTTTATATTTTCGGGACAAAGCCTAATTTTGCATACACCCACTCCCCCACTCTACCTCTCTCAGCAGGCCCCGATAAGGCCGGGGGACCGATATTAGCCCTTTTGGATAGGGTTGATAGGGGGTTTTCCCTCTATTTTAGGGGTAAAGTCCGTGTTCCGCTTTTTATATTTTCGGGACAAATCCTCATTTTACATGCACTCACTCCCCATCCTGGCTCTCTCAGCAGGCCCCGATAAGCCTGGGGGACCGATATTAGCCCCGACTAGACATGGTTGATAAGAGGTTTCCCCTATAGTCCGTGTTCTGCTTTTTATATTTTCGTGGACAAATCCTCATTTTACATACACCCACCCTACCTCTCTAAGCAGGCCCCGATAAGCCGCGGGACCGATATTAGCCCTTTTGGACACTGTTGATAGGGGTTTCCCCTATTGTATGTGTAAAGTCCGTGTTCCGCTTTTCATATTTTCGGGACAAATCCTAAATTTATATACACCCACTCCTCCATCCCACCTCTCTCAGCAGGCCCCGATAAGACGGGGACCGATATTGGCCCGTTTGGATAAGTTTGGTAGGTTTCCCCTATTTTATGGGTAAAGTCCGTTTTCCGCTTTTTATTTTTTCGGGACAAATCCTAATTTTACATACACCCACTCCCCCACCCTACCTCTCTCAGCAGGCCCCGATAAGGCTGGGGGACCGATATTAACCCTTATGGATAGGGTTTTCCCCCTATTGTAAGGGTAAAGTCCGTGTTCCGCTTTTTATATTTTCTGGACAAATCCTCATTTTACATGCACCCACTCCCCCCACCTACCTCTCCCAGCAGACCCCGATAAGCCGAAGATCGATATTAGCCCTTTTGGACACGGTTGATAGGGGGTTTCCCCTATTGTAGGGGTAAAGTCCGTGTTCCGCTTTTTATATTTTCGGGACAAATCCTAATTTTACATGCACCCACACATGATTAGATGGCCCTGGAGGAGCGGGGACACCTCACTCGACCCAATCGGTTCATGTAGCGCATTTGAAGTCTGGGGACTACTTTCTGTCCGCGGAAGCTATTTTGACGCATCACCGCCAGACCGCATCACCGCGGAGGAATACATGCCACATAGAGATCGGAAGAGACGTCACCATGGCAACCACTTGACCTGTGCTATGACCTGCAAAAATTGGAACTCTTCTGTGTTCGGAGGTAGTTTTTGGTCTCTTGAGCTGGTGGCGCCCCCCCCCGGCGGATGCAAGAGTTATCTCCTCCGGCAAAAAGCTACTTTAAATGCTCTTTCTATACTACTTAGGCTAGTATAATAAAAGTAGATAAATATGTTTCAAAAATTTGGTAGCTGTATTGAGCACAGATATAACTGATTACATTCAAGCATAGCCAAGATTAGTAACCTGAAAAGGGGCATAATTCCATAAAATAAGGGCCGAGACGATGATTTTTTGTACGCTTCTAGAATACAGCTAGATAAATAAGTTTCCAAAATCTAGTAGCTGTACCGAACACGGATCTGCATATATAACTTGTACATTCAACTATAGATCACAAAATCGGAGATTATTACACCCGGAAGGGGCATAACCCCATAAAATATGGGCCGAGACATCTAATTTTTTTTTGTAGGCATCTTGACTACAACTGGATAAAAAAGTTTCCTCATAATTTGGTAGCTGTACCAAACTCAGTTAATTCAAATTAACTGGTTGCGTTCAAGCATATATCACAAAATCAGAGATAACTGCACCCGAAAAGGAGCATAACTCTGTAGAATAAGGGTCGAGGCGACTAATTTTATGTTGGCTTCTAGAATACAACAATATAAATAAATTTCCAAAATATAGTAGCTGTATCGAACACAGTTCTGCATATATAGTTGGTTACATTCAAGCATATAGGCCAGAAATAGAAATTAATATATCTGTAAAGGGGCATATCTATGTAAAATATGGGCCGAGGGGAGCCATTTTCGATAGGCGTCTGATTTAGCACTAGATAAATAAGTGTTCAAAATTTGGTGGTTGTGTCCCCAAGTGGTTTTGCCTAAAATGCGGTAACGGACGGACGGACGTACGCACGGACGGACGTACATGGCGACGAAAATACCCTGAGGTCAAAATGGCCGAGGGGTAAAAATTACAGTCACGCAATTAAACATACCCTGGCAAACTCAGGTGGAAAATATACCAGTTATCATCGATTAAAAATATATTTTGGGTTAAAGACCGGGAAGTGCTCAGAATGACGAACCGGGGCTCAATCGGCCAGACAGGTGTCGGTGCACCGCCCGCTGTCATCGAGAACAGACAGCACTGTCTAAGGATTAACTTAAACCACTGCGGAAATTGCAATTTTTATTGGACATTATTTTCAAAAGAGAGAAGTTAGTCTTGAGACATGACCCCAGAATCTGAGGTTGGCTGCAACCCACCCCGTTGGAAAAATGGTCAGTTGATCACATCTCATAATTTGTTTAACATTTCATTTTCATTTCTGCTTGTGGTCAAACTAAATGAGTGTCCTTTGAGACTAGCAACAAGATTCGACAGCCTGATATCTGACAGTGACTCGTCATTTCTCACCAACGCGGTGCGAGTACTGCTTTGACAACATTACAGGCAGCATTACGCTAAAACGCGTGACAACACCAGCGGATCTCCAGACTTCCAACTGTGAGCAACAGACTCCTAAAACGTTTGTAAGTAAGTTGCAAGTTGCTCTGGTTAGCGAAGATGGAAATATTTGGAAGACAGAATGCTGCAAAAATCAGGATATAATTGTGGGAGAGAAATACTATGCCAGCGTTACTGTCGACATATGTTGTCGATAACCATTGACCTTTAAGCTTTATCGCTGCAGAATAATTATACCAACCATATCTGTGCTGAAATATCGAACGAAGTGTTGGTGATATATATGGTATTTATGGATTCTCGCGTGGCTAGACGTGCCATATGTGATCTCTCTTCGAGATTAGGATGTTATCATCGTTACGTCGAATATTCATACGAATGTCAAGGAAATATATCACAGTAAGCTCTATCGATTTAGCTAAAATTAAATCACTTCCATTAAGTAAAGTAATAAAGAATTTTTGATAATTTTAACGCACCAGACAATGTCTTCTACTTACATTGTCGCTTACATTATCACATCATCGCTCTGAAATATTTGTATCTAATACCGCTCAAGCCGGTGCTAGGGCCATGTGGCCATGTAATTCAAGATGTCAACCTGAACATCTACAATAAAAGCGTGGCTGGGATACAAATCATCACAGGGATCACTTTCGGTTCTTGTGATGTTTTTAGAAATATGCAGTCTGTGGGGTCATATGACTTCTTGTCAATACGCCGGCATCGTTTTACACCAACCTTTTAATGTTGTGTTTAATTGACTTTCGCCCGATGAAATGTGTTAAGGGAGCGGTAATTTTCCAGCTTTTCAAATATGTTCATCTACAGAGTTGGTTATAGCATTATTGTATTGAGCGTGAAATCAAAGTGACTTGGGTATATGGTTCTCCTTGTTGTTTTTGTTGCTGCAGCTGTTAATAAAAAAAGTTTTTTTACAAGAATAAAATCATTTTCCACCTGTTCACCTCAATGGCAGTGGATAAAATGAAACCAGTTATCTGTATGAACTAGCGAAAACCGTAATTAAATGCTCTCCATATAGAGTTAATATATACATGTACTCACTGCTGAAGCATTTTGTTAAAACCTATACATGTTTGAACATGAACATATATTTATCTGCTTACGAAGTTTCCAGCCCTGCGATGGAGAATGGGCAGTATGTTTTCATGCCCATGCAGAACCTCTATGATAGGCTAAAGGGAAACGATTTCTGCAAATGCGTTGATGTCAACACTTATAATTATCCTGTTTTATTATCAGCTAAAGTGTTGATGCAACAATTTATACAGAGAACGAGGAGGGAAACACTTGTAATATCGTATGTAAGACTATTTAAAATGTATATGTTCCAGTACCTAACCATGCCCCACTTTCCTCATATTTATGTAGCGATGAAATATCAGTCCCATAATAGAATAGCTAACTTTTATATAGTTTACGTTAATTCAAAGCCAACCACCTATTGGAAAACAGTGTGGACGACGGCTATCTATTAAATGCAGGACCTTATTCTCATTTTATACACACACCTCAGCATATATGTGCATGTTCCCCACTCCAATTTTGGCTCTAATTTAATATCGTTTATCATATATACTTATAACATAGGTAGGAACACAAAGTAAACCAGTTTAAAAACAGTCTCCGTCATTCTCCTAATTAAGACCTTTACTGTGATGTATATAAATTGTATCTCTATATGACGTTGTTATCGTGTTAAGAGAAAACACATTTTGGGCGACAGCAATCCACTGAATGTAGTAGTTTACGCTTGCGGTTAGCGTACCAAATACAGCCTCTGAATACATTTATACCACCAGGTTCCGCACCGATTTTATGTGGTCTATTTTGCATGTCGATTACACACGTATAGCAAAGGAAAGCACAATATCGAAGTGACCATCTCCCAATTCTGTTCCAAAATAGGTCTATCTCACTCTCCTGATCAATACCTTTCGAATTATATATTGTAACTCTACATTGTCTGGTTAATTGTCGAGTTATAGAAACGCAGACAGACAGAGAGACGGAAGGACGGATTGACACACATTACAACATATTCTTATATAATTTACGGTAATTTACAAATCAAATCTCATTTACAAATATCAGTGCCATAGAAGAAAATAGCCCAATGGGCTCCAAAACCCATCGGTTATCAGTTATTGTCTTCACTCAGCAATCATGCATTGCATAAAATGTGTTTTTAGAACTTTGACAACATCATGAAGGTTAACAAAATGTGATCTAGTAGGGTTGACTGTATTTCTCTCATCTTAGAAATACATCTTAAGCCAGGTCAGCTTTTGCCAAGGCCTTAACTGATGGTGAAACATTTTGTGCTGAGTTTCTGATAGAGCATGAGCAAATTCTTAGCTCTAAATATACTCTTCTATATAGCTCATAATCAAATCAAGTAATTTGATCTTGGAAATACAGATCAAGGTCAGTCATCTTCAACAATTTTTTCTGGTCTATTCTACCTTAATTGCATATGGAACATGAAGTTAACATATCCGAATTTGCCCTTAAAAAAATAGGTCAAGTTCAGTGATATTCAATAGACTCCAGGTCCAAGCATATGTGATATAAATTTGAACAGTGTAGATAAAATCCTTCATGAAATATTGTACTAAATAAAATCTGACCTGGATAAAATAGGTCAAGGTCAGTCATCTTCACTATTAATTTGGAAAGCCTTTCTTCATGTTTAATCATAATAAACAGTATAGGGCCTTGCAAAAATAGGTCAAGGTCAGTCATCTTCAGTACACACCTGGACCATCACCAGATGTATACCTACATGTAGTATCAATTTGGAAAGCCTATATATTTCTTCATGTTTTATCATGATAAACAGTACTTGACCTTGGAAAAATAGGTAAAGGTCAGTTTAAAGGAAAGGTTCGGGTATGGTAAAGCTATATTTCAACTGAAAGAGCTAGTCAAATGGTATTCAACTGTATTTTTTTTTAAATTTTTGGAACTTATTTTAACACAGAAATACATGTAGTTAACCAAATGCTGTGATACCGTCAGATTTACCAAACTCCAGGAAAGCGCCATTGTATTGTCACGTGACTTATTTTAGCCAATAGGAGTAAAACTATGTAAAACAGTGTGACGTAAGCGGAAGGCAGAACATATGGAGGCAGCATGGAGCTGCGTGTGTTATGGTGCAAGTTTGACGGTGTAAAAATTGGCAAGAATTACTTCAAATACTAAATAGCTCATTTCTAGTTGCCAGAGCGCGGCTTTGTTCGCTCTCCCAACAGCGAAGACACTCGATCTCTCCCGTAAGCCGTTGATGAGAGCAGCGTGTGCACCGACACCATACATGTACTAAATTTTCCACGCGGGCTTCTGTCTTCATTTCGTGGCCTGTCTCGCTTTAGAGCTGCTATCATCCCCGCAGCTCTGATCTCCGTATCTGAGCGTTTCGGCTCGAATTGGTAGCCCTGAAGACCAAACACAGCTTCCTCGTCGCTTTCACCGCTGGAATCGGAACTACCGCTCGTCGACATGATTTCACTCAATTTCGACTGAAGACTCCGTGCTTCACGTATATTACCCGAGCAGACAGAAGAGTTCCAAGCCTTTTCCCTACGTCATATCCACCTTCTGGATACGGTACAATGGCGGCACTCTGTCTCTGCGAGTTCGCGGGTTTAAAATGATTAGTACTCCTTCAAATTTTTTTTTTAAAATGAGAAATATATCTTTTGGGTTTAATTTGGTGAGTTGTAATAATATGTATCAAAGGCAACCAAACCCGAAATTTTCCTTTAATGGAAAAGGCTTCTAATCAATCACCAGTTGCATAAGTAACATGAATTTGGAGACTAGCTTTAATCCTTCAAATAATATAGCAAATACTAGAATTTGCTCTTGATAAAATAGGTCACGATCGGTCATTTTCAATAGGCTTCTGACCCTTCACCAGATGCATATGTGGTATGAATTTACAATGCCTGGCTATAATCCATCTTGAGATATCGTGTCCACAAGAAAGATGGACAGACGGTGACAGACGACGCTGACAATACCCTTCAAGCAAAATTTGCCCGAGGGGTAAAAAGCTAGCTTTATGGTAATTCAAATCAAGGCCAACCACCTATCAGTAAACACAATGCGGGCGATCTACTGACTGTAGAAACTTGTGGAAAATTTTAAATCCCAAACACAGATCCACAGCCTGTTAATTTTTCACAGATCTCCGTCTGATCTGTTTATTTTGGCTGTGACATAACTATGTTCAGACCCCCATCTGTCTAAAGCAATAATGTGCAATATGTATCACCAAGTTCTGTACTGGCTTTGTGTCGTCCATCTTGCATGCCGATTACACACCTAGCAGAGTAAAATGCAATATGGGCGTGGCCTTCTCCCCACCCAGGGGTCCGGTCCAATATAGGCATATGTCACTCTCCTGATCAATACCCTTTCGATTGGCGTATACTAAAACAGCTCGTGTGGTTATGGAGTCATAAGAAAAACAGACAGACGGACACATTACAGCTTTAAAGGTAGAGATTACCGTATAAGATTATTAATACGTAACGATGCAGCATCCGATCAGTCATAAACAGTCAACCAAAACAAGTGACACAGATAAATTTAACTAAATAGATACGCATTTAATGAGGACTAACTTTCAGATATGCTCTAGTTCACTGCAATATACAGTTTAAAGTAAAATTGGCAGCATTAAGCTGAAGCTATACAACAACATGTACATGTAGTCGAGTCGTTGGAAAAGCACTGAGAATCGGGAGTTGGTGGGGTTGGGGGAGACGTGGTTCACATGAGGGATGCCACTCTCTAACTTATTCTATCATTTAGTGTCAGAAAACACGGTTCGAAGTTTATTACGCTCCATCAAGCTAAACTACGTGCTGCAGCCATGTTCCACAAACGTAATGGAACACGCCTCCGATATACAAAATGGGCCTAAAATCTTGGCTTTGTGTATCACTATAGGCTATCATTCAGTTGATATAATTCTGTAATTTGACGATGTAACCCCCCCCTCCCCCCCTCCCGCGGCAAAGACAGCTGCCAAAACATCTATCAAATTCCATTAAAAAATCAATGTTGCAGAAATATTACAGATAAAATGAAAGCTCTTGTGAAGCACGAACAGAGCATTTCCCCTTAAATCATGTCTGGTATATAATTGATATGGAGACGAAAAAATGTCTTCCTTACTTGTATGCATACATGTATATGTGGGACTAAATAGTTAGGCTTGAATTCTCACTTACACTTGAATGGCCAAAATTATCAGGATGCTATTGTAAGTGAGTGAGTGATGATTTAACTTCGCTTTCAACACTATTGCAGTCATATCACGACGTTGGTTCCTATTCCTTTCCACACCCGGAAACCACACGGGTAAGGTCAAATTCCTTTTCACACCCGGGATCCCCACGGGCGCCCCAGTTAGTCGCCTCATACCCACAAGCTCCCTGAGGAACTGAGACCTATTCTTACCATGACCTGGAGTGTGTTATTGTAACTGGTAAGGTATCAGTTATGAAACAGTGGCAAATATCTAAAATTTAACCTTGCATCTCTAACCATGGTTCGTCTGAAGAACCCGTACCAAGGCAGAGAGTGGGGTCTACCCTAACGAAGACCAGTGGTACTATTTTCAAGAGTTCCGAATCATATTTATCACCTCTCCAGGAAATAAATTAAGAGCCAGGAAATGTGTTGTAGATTTCATCCCATGTGAAATCATATGTCGGTATCCGTGTACCGTGGAAATAACAGTCGCCCACATGTCGCCCTCTGTCGTATTCTCAGCATAACCACGGTTTGTCTTGGACTGAGGCTAATCATTCAGTCAGTGGCTGTCACCTTGAATTAACAGTTCAAACAACAGTTCCACAGAGCACGCTTTCATGCAGGGGTGGTAAAAAATATACAGACCTGCATATATGGAGGATGTCTACACTAACGGTCTCATTGTATACATGGTATACGAGACAATCTCAGTAAACTGAGATGGTACATGAATCCTCAAGGAGATACCATCTCAACTTACCGCTATTTAAAACTTGTGTTACAAATGATCTACGATATTACGTCTACAACCCGCGGTTGTCAAAACATATGTGTAAACATCACCACTCACAACTTGAGTTGGCCGGCCAAGGAATGGTGTAAGAGATATTTACATGAAAAATATAATATTGAAATTTTTGTCAACTTTGTCAATTTTTGATGTGGTAGATCTCAATTATGAAAAATTAAATCTTCAAATAGCTCTTTGAATAGCCAATATGCGGCCTTATTAACGCACAGTGAGCAGTTAATGTCAAAGTTTATGGTTTCCAGTGAAAATTATTGCCTTGAACAGGGCAAATCTACATAGAAAATCCTTTTCTGAACTGTATATTTCAAGATTGAGATCCTGATGTCATGCAGTGAACCAGACCTAATTAGATGTACAAATACGGACATATTTTCTTTTCTGTAATATTTAGAATCCTGATTCTTTTGCATTCTATTACCAATGTGTTTGCAGGTTATTGGGTATCACCTTCGCCAATTGGTTACCAATAGTTTCAGAAATATGTTTAACACAGCAACCTGTAACCAAGCGTATTATTCCAGGAACGTAAACAGTTGAAGTTATTTTTTAATGAATATGACATTTGTTACTACATATTTTCTGCAGGAAAAAATCCCAACTTGGGCAATTTTCAATATAAAGCCCTTAGTATCCAGTTGCAACGTAAACGTATTGCCAAAATAATTAGAATTTTTCCAAAACTAAATCTAAATGAACACTGGGATTTCCTGGATTTCAAATTCTTCTTTATTAAACACGACGTTTTGCTAAGTCTGCCCTTAGCATTCTCAGTGTACAAATGTGCAATCAAGTATGAGGTAAACCTAAATGTTTCATAATGCTAATAGTAAGTAACAGTATACATTTGGAAGAAATTACGCTAATAGCTGTGAATATTCTAGCATAAAGCCAGTTCATTATCTTGTGAGTTCATTGGTGATACCACCAAATCTCATTTGCATAAAGTCCAAGAATATCAGATTCATACTTCGAACTCCAATATCTCTGCAACCTTTTGAATTATCGACGAGGGGGAACGGCATCTTACGCAGAAACATGAAAACTTCAGAACCAGTATGTATAACTGGCTTCATATTATTTTGATAAAAAAATGAATACCGACTAAGTGAGTAATTTTCAAAATCTCATCAGGAATAATCTCCCCATTTTTCTTAATCACTGCTGGGTAATACTCACTGATGTAACCCTGAACCAGGACAAAATCTCACGAATGTACATTTACCAGCATAATGAGATATTTGATATCACCCGGCTATAGATATGTGTGACCTCTTCATCTCGATTTAAAAACGGTGTATATTATTAAAAAGGTGAAATATTTTTTCATTCAGACCTACTGTTTTTTGCGAAAGCTGTTTAGTGTAGGCTGGATTAGCCCCAATAGTGCTGCCCAATCTGCAAAGCGTTTCAGTTTAGACTGTTCTCCGTGCCGTTATCATTCAGAACAGCCTTGCTCGAAGAAGGGCAAAAGGCGCTTTCGCGACCAAGATGACTGACGTATGGCAAAGATAAAAACGACTGGCCGAGTAATTTTCACTGAGTTCGGTCGTGATTTTCTAATATTCGGAAAACTTCGACAGTAGCAGGACATCGTATTTAAACGAATATTCAACCTGAATTATATTCCGAGATTCCTCTCGAGCCACACAGATAATTTGTGATAGGTTGTCGAGCCAGGGATTTTCCGCAATATCCGCTCACCTGATGGTGCCGCCTGAGTGAGTTAGGTTTTAACGTCGCGTTCAGCGCTACTTCGGCCATATAGCGATGATATAACTAACTACGATATGATTAGCTGGGCATCTGTGACTATCAATGTACAGTCATCATGTAGAGGAAATTAATCTTTCCCTCGTGGCAACAGACATGGTACAAAACTCATGCTGCTCACCCACCTGGGAGCTGGTGCCGTCTGGACCCTAAAGCGTGTAGACTATAGGGAGAACCAGGATACTAATGTCAATATCAGGTGAGCGCACACGCGTCAATCATGGATCAAGTGCCAATGGTCACAGCATGTGCGTGTGATTGGAGGGTCGATAGTGCGTTGAGGCATTAAGATGGCGGCTTCTGACTGAACACGAATACGTCTAAAGGATAAGAGCGAACATAACCGATTAGACAAGAACTGCCAAAGATGAGTCTGATACACGGTCAAGAGCATGGATTGTAAACACACCTAACGCGGTCCACTCAGCTTGACCCAGCGAGAGACAGAGAGATAGAGACAGAATCAATCAATCAATCACACACACGCACACTTCCACATCCACACATACAGGGTACAAATAACTCTATCAGGTAGCAAAATCGAATATGACCCCTTTCTCTACTACTCGCCGCGTGCACATGCGCACCTCAGAAACTACTTATCGAGTACACCTGCGCGATCACCCCAGTCTGACTCTACTCGATAAGGGCTTCAATGGGATATCACCCACGACACATTTTGACCAGGGATGGTCCATCTATACCCCAAACGCACCCCTGCGCACTTCCAAACCTGTCCTCTTTCTATATCACAAAATCACCACTCCAGTCTGAGTCTACACCATGACCGCTTCCATATGACACCCTACACGACCCGTTTGGACCATGGATGACTCACCTAGACCCCAAAACGTTCACCCCAGATCTTCCTGCCCAGTGCGCCTGTGCATCATTACTTCCCAGCGAAATTGAACCAACGGCGCCGGATCGAGCAAATACCAACTCTCTATAGTTAACTCCATGAGAAAAAGTCCTTGGGTTCCTGTACAGTCCGCTTTTTCTAGTTTTTGGGGGGCTTAAATGCATTTTCTCTACTGCTTCGTGGATCGTTCGCTATTCTTGTACTCTACGTTGCCGATTGAATCCATATGCTGTGTGCCTCAGTTGTAGTATTCAACAGTCAGGGACAGTCTGCATCGAGCGGATTAAAACGCGCGCCCTCTCAACAACCACATCACTCCGTCCAATCGCCGTGAAACGCGCGAGTCAGCGAACTCTGGGGATTCTCTTTAGCGACATATAGAGAAGGCGGCCATGTTGTTTATACCCACTATGAAGAAGGATATATGATTGTTTAGCGACTAATGTTATCAAAATCCTGCCTAAAACAAATCAGCTATTAACGTCGCGGCAAAGACATATGCGATGTCACAAGCCTCCCAAATCGAAATTTTTTATTACTTATTGTTAGGATAAATCATAATTCGTTGTTATTGATGATCACATTGGCTAATATAGTAGCGAAGAAACGAAGCTTATTATACACTGTTTACAGGTCACCATTCTCCCTTGCCAGGTAGCATATGTGCATGGTCGAGGTTGTACACGACGTTTTCACACACACTGAGATTATATGAAAATTCTTCACATCGGAAGGCTGCTAGACCGGTATCGTCTATGCCCGCGACGCGTGCATTTTTTCGCTAGTATAAAATCAGTTTATTTTGGGGAAGTTGACAGGTATACATATTTCTGGGTTAAGTAATGTATATGCAGGACATGAAGGACGGCACTGCCGGTACATGCAAAGTACATGTAGACATGCCTACGTTCCATGTGTGCAGCAGGTGTAATAACGCTGTTTTTCATCGATCCATTCGGGTAATATCAACCATTTCCGGGCAAAAATCCTTGTTCTCTGCTCTGGTACAGTACCGGGTAGTGATTAATGAACATAAAAATCAATTTTCACCAGTTGTCTTGATTTGTATTTTGATCACTATTATTTTTCCCCAAGTTAACTTGGCCTTTTCAATCACATTGATTGACGTTTGTATGACCTAAACCAGCTAACATCAAAGACAAAGATATCCCATTAATGCGACTATTAACATGGAACTCTTTCAGTTTTGGGGGGGTGGCGGTGGTTTCAGGGTGAAGTGTCGAAATATGGGGTCTCTATACATAACCCCATGCTGTATATAGGTGTTTTCCTGTATAAAGCATAGCCGTAGAGTTTGGTGGCATATAGTCTTAAGCCAAGTGTGCATGCCGGTATTTCCTTCCGAGTGAAATAGCTAAAAAGCGAAATGGCACGCCGTGCAAATTAGTCACCATACACATAGCTTTGTAACGATTTGTTTCAAGATCAATTTCTATTTGAAGGCCGGCACAAAAAACGCACATTAAACGTCAAGAAACATTATCCAGTATCGGCTTTAATCTAAGCTTTCATAAATATACACTTAAGCCCGGCGCACACGAGATATATCAGCTGAGCTAACGGCCTCAATTGCCTATCAGCTCAGGGGCTGGCTTTCGTATGGTTTCAGCGCACACGGTGAGCAAAAGTTTCACAAAATTGATATCAGTTCCCTCATAACGTCTTCTTTAAGTCCATTTTGAAGAGTTGAGCGTATGAACAGCGTGAAAATATCATGCGATTCATTGGCCGGTCCAATAAAACTGCTGAGCTGTTGGCTTGCGTTCGCCGCACACGCTGAGGATTTGACCTCGCGAGGCGAAATTATCAAACAAGTTTGATATTTTTCCCCCGGCCTCGCGAGGTTAAAAACTCACCAAAAACTGCCCGCACACGAGAGCTAGCCCCTGAGCTGACAGGCAATTGAGGCCGTCAGCTCAGTTGATAGGTTCGTGTGCGCCGGGCTTTACGTTCCAATGGCGGAGTGAGAGAAGAACAAAAGACTAATTTACACTTAAGCTACGTACACATGTATACGACAATACGGCAACGACAACGACAATGCGTTTTTGGTGTATACATGACTACGGCTATAAGTATAAAAGCGGATGCGACATGAGAACATTTCGTTTTTCTCGTTTTTATTCACCACATCGTCAAATCTAAATCTATATGATGAGTTTAATTTTTGTTTAAACAAAATATGCATGTGCTATATTGGCCTTTTTAATTAAATTTTATATTTTCTATAGATAGGGTCGTTAGGATTTTATTACTATTAAATTAAGTGTGTTGGTCCGTGCATATGCTCCCTTCCTTTTATGTCTCTAACCTCACCATGACATTAAATAACGCCTTTGGAGTTTGTTTTTTCTACATGTTTTTTAATCCATTACAAATCCGTATAGTTGGATATTTTAAATCAATATTTATGTTATACATCAAACTCAATGCAACGACCTGGCGCGCATAATTTTATAAAATTGAAAGCGCCACCCAAATTAAAAATTGATTGATTGAACATTTCTTACCGCAATGAACTACTGACCTCTACAATCCCTAAAAAGCGCGTGTGTTGCTGCTGTGACGTCATAAAACCGCACGACTTATGTCCGACAACGGCAAAAAATCGCTCCAGAACCGATTCCAATAATAGACGGATAATCGTATCGCATTGCCGGATAGTTTTATCGCACTGTCGTAATCGTTACGCATTCATGTGTACGGATCAATTCATTTTCCTACGATCGATTTTTTTTGCCGTTGCCGTATTGTCGTTGCCGCATTGTCGTTATCGGATAATCGTATACATGTGTACGTAGCTTAACGCTCCAATGGCGGAGTGAGAGAAGAGCAAAAGCCTAATTTACACCAAAGGCTACGTCACTAGAACTAAATCTATGAATAGTTTGTTTCATTGGGTAGTTGGTAGCGCTTGCCATTTTCACCGCCTTTTTGGTACTAGCCTGTGTAAGGGTGTCATCGAGATATGGGCCTGTAGTTTCGAGTAACTTGTCCAGAAATCTGGATAGAACAGAAATCAACAGGGGGCGTTACTCAAGTTGTTTACGTTTTTGTACGACCGATGAAAACTCACGAAAATTAGGCGGCTAAAGCTGCCGTCATCATCAAACTGTTCCAAGGCAGCAACTAGGCCGATCTATTTGACGTATGTCTATGGCAATGAACTGTTCTCATATTGTTCAATCATGTGCATATGGTTTTTTACCAGGAAGAATTATCGTCTACTCGGTGATTCGTTAATGAACCGTTTTGTCACTTTCAACAGCATGACCTGTCGCCCCTTGCAACTGCCGCCTGTGAATGTACCCGATAAATGAGATCGTTCTGGCACCAGCGTCTGCGCGGGGGCGGCACGGCAAGATGTCAAGGCGTACAAACGTTCTTCCCAGAAAAGTTTTTACGATTTGAACCTCAGGGTAGTTTGGTAACCGAAATTGCGCTTTCTGCCAATGCATCCACTCAACACATTTCCAGTGTCTGAACCTGGTGTACATGAGGCCTTTGATAATGTTTCAGTGAGGTCGCGCTGAAGGTCGTGGTCTCCCGCGAGGCCCGAATTCGGAATTAAAACGTACGTTTTGATGACTTCATCATATACTTTACTGATTGTCCTTTGTCTTGAGATAATTGAACAACATTGTCACAAACGATATAGCTAAGTCTCGCAATCGCGTTTTAGTCTCCAAAAAATAAAATCCCCTTATACTTATCCTTCCAATATAAAACTACATTGGTATAGCGACTGATACGAAGTGGTTTTTCTGAATCATTATCTCTGCAGATTAAACAACCACGTGATAAATCAGGCCAGTCGTACACATTATTATGATTAGTTCACATTTCTTACACCTTGATCACAATTCCCGAAGTGGTTTTACAACTTCTCCGGTTTCTGATCTTACTCCCAAATCTGACCTGCACCCTGCAACCTCTAAACAGGGTTATCTCCCCTTCTGCCAGTCGATCGACTGGCAGAAGGGGAGATAACCCAGTATGAAGATTGCTGTGCCCTGGACACTGCGCTGTCATTTTCGGTGATAAGGTCACTTCCGGTGATGATAGGGCGTTCGCTCCTCTCTAAACAACTGAACCTGTGATCCAGTGGACTTATTTCCACTACTACCAGAGACCCAATGGCGGTGTTGTCGCAAAAATTGCATAGTTCACAATTTACAACAGCAATTTACACGAAGAATACCGATGATCATTGTTTGTGATAGTTTTATCAACTCCCGAAATAATTCGCTCCAATCCGTACTTTTCAATGCTTCGTAAATGTGCGGGCGTAGCCTAGATGTCAGGCTTTCATTCGATCCTGTAGTTACGCCATGCGTCCAATACACTCAGCTTGCATGTCAGTTCAGGACCACTTATCTGTGTGGGCCATACCGCTCTATCCGGTCACTTTCTGATAAAAGATCGATAGCCGTGAAAGCTGATGTCTCTGTAATCCGCCTTTAAAAACACGTGAATCGTACGCTTGGAGAATCGAACGGCCCGTTGATTTCTTGAAGAAGGATTATCGAAACAGAAACTCCTCATGGCAATCAAACTGTTGACCAAACTCAATTAACACAGGACGTTTCCGTGGCCCGATGTTTCGAATGTAGACGGCAAAATATTGATAGAGCTATGACATCACCGTGCAAGCCGTATTCTGAAGAGAACCCGTGTACATTTGGTCAAGGCGAGTATGTGTTCGACTTGGTGTGTGAAGATGGATATTCCGGGACAGATAGGTCAAATATAACCCAGTGCATTCTGTGTTGATCATATTAAACATAGGAAATATCCGATTGTTATTTGTTCTGTAATTACGAAACTATCTAATTATGCGGATAATTACCCATTGTGAGTAATTACTCTCATTTGGACATGCAATTAATTGACAATGAAATATGCTGCATGTTAGTCACAACCATAAGCAAACAGCAAGCTTTACATCACTGTGTAAACCATCCTCAAAGTCAAGCTTGTCAGGGTAATATTTCTTGTAGCGTGGCTGTTTAGGAACCATTTGTCTCATCTTTTTCTTATGAATTTAAGAATTTTGCGTGCCTCTATACGCATGGAATCAATTTATTTTAAATTTACTTCAAGCCGATTTCGATTATTTTTTATCTCAGTTCCTTGTCCCTCCATCTATTTCCGTGTGCTCGGGGCCAATTCCGTGTACATTGGCCAGAATATCCTGAAATATCACTCCCACACACACTCCCATGAGCGCGAAAAAGTTTTCACCAGTAAACGGGTTCTTTCTGCATGTTGTCGACGAAAATAGCCGGAGACTACGGGCGAAAACTGCCATGGAGGAGTCTGTTCTTCTCCATTAACGTATACATCATAAGCTTTTATTGTGTCACATCAACGTCCCATTCGTTTGTATGGAGAGCGCTGATCGAGATCGCTCGGTAGAAAGGCTGAACTGGTCAAAATGAGGTAGAAGATGAGGTACATTTTGTATTAAATCTACTCTGACATCAGGTCGGTGTTCATTGAGGAAGTATGCAACGGTTGTCCACGCTTTAATAATCTGCCTGACAACCAGAAATTGTCCAGGTTAATGACTAATGAAGGACCTAAACATGCACTGTCGTTTATTATCCAGGTGTGTGACCGAGTGTTTTAAGCGTAGAAAGATGCATATCGATGTTAATGTTACATAAACAAGTAAGTTCCATCTTCGAGTTTATCCTTAATATTCAAGTTCTAGTCAACCCTTAACATGTAGTCAGCTACGGTAATGAACTTCTGATTTATTGTAACAGTTTTGTACTCGCTCCTCGGGGCGCCACTGTTCTTGGCAATAAATAATTCATTCATTCCATGGAACTTCCACGGCCGTGGAATACTTCACGGGCACAAGGATTGTTTCTGCGGGTGCCAGAATTTGGTATCCCAGGGGTGTGATTTAATATTTTTCATGATAACCGTTACAGTTACCGTACCTGTTGTCAAGGTAACCTGTGTAGGTTACGCAGATTCCGAGACATGTTAACACAAAGGTTTCAGTTAACCCATTTGGGTCTCTCTAAATCACGTGTGCGTTTCTTGGCAACCCAGTTCAAACGTTCACCATTAACATCACATCCCTAATCCGAGTACATGGAACTGCATCGGATCGCACGGAATCAGGTGATTAGCAAAGGAACTGGGGGTGCGTACGTGGAGGAGTACTCTAGGCCTGTTCTACCCCAGTTTAAACCAACAGCAGTGAATCGATGGACTGAAGAAGCACAGCTGTAATCGACAAACCGACAACCGTTCATACACAACGGGGAACAGCATGCAGACATCATCCATTGAGTGATATATATCCGGATTCACCAATAGCACCGCGTCACCAATTTGTCGGTACAATGGGCGGTGTTTTAACGTTGATCTGTTAAGTACTTGGATGTAACAAGTCCATTCCTCCGTATCATGCTTATCGGCCATTGGACATATAGAACAAAAAGTATACTTGGGTTTCTCTGTCCTGTCTACGGCAAGCCGTTTCAGTATTCATTCGTTTATTCCACATATGTGGAAAAGCTTTGCACACATATACAAAAGCTTTATACAAGGGTATAAAAATAGCCCAATGGGCTCCAATATCCCTCGGCTATCAGTTATTGTCTACACTCAGCAATCATGCATTGCATAAGATGTATTTTTAGAACTTTGACAACATCATGTAGGTTAAAAAAAAGTGATCTAGTAGGGTTGATTCTAGTTCTCTCATTTTAGAAATACCTAGGAAGTTGAGCCAGCTCAGCTTTTGCCAATGCCTTAATTGATGGGGAAAATTTGTACTGAGGTTCTGGTAGAGCATGCCCAAATTCTTAGCTTTAAATATACTCTTCTATATATATCAAATCAAGTAATTTGATCTGGGAAATATATCAAGATCAGTCAGCTTCAACAGTTTAAGGTATATTCTAACTTAATTGCACATGGAACATGTATTCGGAGATCTTAGACTTAACATACAGAATTTGATCTTCAGAAAATAGGTCAAGGTCAGTGATATTTAATACACCTCACGTACAGGCATATGTGGTATGAATTTGGACAATGTAGATATAATCCTTCATGAAATATTGTACTACATATTATCTGATTTGAAAAAAATAGTTTAAGGTCAGCCATCTTCAGCTTACCTCTGGACCATCGCCAGATGTATACATAGTATTAATTTGGAAATCCTAGCTATAGTTCTTCATGTTATATCATAATAAACAGTATATGACCTTGAAAAAATAGGTCAAGGTCAATCATCTTCAGCACACCTCTGGATCATCGCCAGATGTATACATAGTATTAATTTGGAAAGCATGGGTATATTTCTTCAGGTTATAAACAGTATATGACCTTGAACAAAATAGGTCAAGGTCAGTGAACTAGGATAGGCCTCTATTCAACCACCAGTTGCATATGAATATTAAGACTGTAGCCTTAAACTTTCAAAAAATGTAGCAAACATTAGAATATGACCTTGATAAATCAGATCAGGGTCGGTCATTTTCAATAGGCTTCTGACCCTTCACCAGAGGCATACGTGGTATGAATTTACAATGCCTGGCTGTAATCCTTCTTGAGATATCGTGTCCACAAGAAAGATGGACAGACAGATAGACAGACAGACGAACGGACAGACGGACAAGGCCGACAGTACCCTTCGGGCAAAATTTGCCCAAGGGGGTGGAACTATTCTTGTACAAAAATATATTGAAAAGTTTTGTACATATGTGGAAAAAATATATGCATATGTAAAATAGACTGCTCGACATACGTGCAAAAGAAATTTACATATACACAAAAGTTTTCCGCATGTTAAAACACTTTTCAACTTATGTCAAATAAACGTTTTTTCAACACATGCAGAATAAATTGTAAAAATATTAAATAAATGCCAGGAGCGTTAATGGAAGGGAGGTGGACTGCTCTCTGTGATATAATCTCGCGTAAACGTTCAAAATGGCGCTGCCCGTCCCCTTCCCTTTTTTTTGTCTGTTGAACCGGAGATTTGATGAACTTTTTTGGGCGATGTTTTGTGCCCTGTCAGGTTGAAAGTCATCTACGTTGTCATTTAGCACCAATTAGATTGCAAGGAGTGTCTGATCGATGAATTATCATATCGGATCGGTTGCAATGTCAACATGTTCACTGGTTGGATACGTAGGCGCAAGAGGGCTCATTCTATTCAGTAAACAATCGCTCTCTAGAATGCATAATGTTCTAGGCGAGCCGATTTCAGCCCTCGCCAGCCTCATTACCCAAGACTTTAGCCATTAGGGGAGATTGGGGTACACTTGGACATTTTTCACCTTTTTGCAAAAATCTGTTATTATTCTCCCGTAGTGTAGCCTTCTATATTTTTGTTATAACTTATATTTAGTATGACATAGTCATACAAAAAATTGTGAAATATCCGTTATACTTTTCTCCAGAATTCGTTTTTAAAAACGTAAAAAAGATGTCCCAGTTTGCCCCACTATGGGGTACACTGAGACACCCACTGGGGTGCGATAGAACATGATAAGAATACATTTTATATCAAGTATATACTAATATGTTTCATTGGAGTTTAGAAGATTCAACGGCGATGGTTCAGTTAGTTGCTATATTTTAGACCCTACTTTACGTAAAACATTTCCCAAATTGGGGCCAAATTCGAGGAAAAATATATTTTGTGTGATTCTCATTCCAACAAAAGCATTTGAGTTTGAAAACGTTAGTAAAACTCATCAAATCTGATAGGATTAGCAATCACTACCATCCAGGAAACAAAATTATGCACCTTAATAGCATTTTAGGATGAAAATCAATTTCACCATTTGATTAATATTGTCCCAGTGTGCTCCGGCAAAAGTGTCCCAGTCCGCCCGGGTGCATGTTATTTTCCGTTTTATATAAAAAAAACCCCCAAACTAATACAATACATCTGAGATAATATATCGATATAATATAAATTGTACCTTTGTCCATTCTCTCTAAGTGGTATCAAACTGATACAGCTCAAAAACAATTTTTTTGAACCGAATTGTTTTTCAATAATAGTTTTTATTTGGAATCGATATAGATGTTTATGGGGGTGGTAGCTTTCTGCTGATAATATTGTAATGTGCTTCCTGTACTTGACGCACCCACTGCACCCCAATCTCCCCTACTATATACCGTTCGCGAGATATCGTCTATTTACGGTTTTCATGACGTCATTTCTGGGTTGATCGCCTTTGTTATAACAACCACGATAATCTACGCGAAATATCTACGGCAACCTACTCGCTAAGTTTTGAGACCAGTGTCGAGGTCAAATTCTGTTTGAGTAAAAAATCCAAGGTCTCATTTTAAGAGATGGGACAAAGTGTTCTACAAACTACCTGTAGTCTTAATAGAATCATTGCACATTTCCATTGCGTAACCTATGACCCGATCACTCCGGTGGTTGCGCAGTAGTTTCAATGTCCTTTGTCCGTCGGTGAGCCTGTCGTCCTTGTTAAGAGTATCGTGAATTTAATTTACAGCTTTCACATTCAAATAGACGAATTCAAATGACGAACAAAAATAAGGAACTTGGTCTGTTATGACGTTATCTCGAGTAAAGAGACTGTCCTGGGCTGGAAGGGAACAGAATCTCTCGCCTCCACACATTAGTGTGTGCTGGGATAGAAATTCACCAGCTTGCGTCTGGCGAGCGATGGAGTGTCCTTGTCAGTCCCTCAGTACTACTATCGCTTACCGACGAGAGATCGCCCGAAGAACAGATATTTAAATCATTAATCGTCGTCTGTTTTCGGTTTGGAGATATCCATGCCTGGCAATCTGATTAAAACTCAGGCTCAATAAACCGCTCCTCTTTCGGACATGTCGCTGATTAATCAGCGACATGTCCGAAAGAGGAGCGGTTTATTAAGTCTGAGTTTTAATCAGATTGCCATGCCTGGTTGACCTTCCTGAATGAAGCAAGCGACCTCAAAACTGTACACTGATCCAGACTCATTCTCCATTGGGTAATGAGACTGAAGTGAATATGGCTTTATTTCAAGTTTTACAACCGTGAACCATCATCTCAAGTCATGGTTCGTCTATCAAAATTATCCGAGTATTCACACAAACACAAATTTACCCAGTCTCAGTAAACTCAGATATAATATCACGGAATATTATATCTGAATTCAGCCCTATATAAACCTCGTGCGAATTTGAAACTACATTTGTTAGCCAATCAGGTGGCTATAACTTAGTGAAACGATTTCAAAATCACGACCACAGAAAACGACCACAGTAATTACACACGGTAGCACGTGGTCTAATATATAAACAATATCTTGAAACAGTATCCAAATATTGCATCCTTTCCAGGCTGTTTGCGTGGTAAATCGTAAAGATCAAATAGTTTACTCCCGCCGAAAAGTCTGGCTTTGTTAGGGGGTGGAAAATATCAAAAGATTGTGCCCTGGGAAGATGTTAATCATTATAAGAGAGAAAAGGAACAAATTGTCGTGATTGGCTTATTATGGGATCTCGTTGAATATGGGCGAACATTTCGCACGAAGTTTTCATAGCGTAACGTCTAGATGGTATTCCCCTGATTTACCATCTTGGTTCACCCAGATTGAAATTTACGAAGACCTTCATTCTCAGGAGCTTCATTCAAATATTGAGGGATGATTAGTCAACGCAATTTCTGACTTTGTGTTACCGTCATTAACTTCGTTATCATGTACTTCATCACCGTTCCTTTCAAAATGATATTAAGTTTACTTCGTTGCAACTGTCACAACGTTATCAACAATTTCATTCTTTTTGTCGGGTACCGTACACAATCGTAATAGGCTACTGTGTCGGCGGTTTATTTTGACGTATGCACTGAACATGTGTGACCTTTCTATGACCTCAGGAAACTGGCTCAGTGATTCGGTCGGGCATATTGAAATCTACGTTTAGTTCAACATCGATCATCATTTTTAACAGCTGAAGCTGATATTCATTCACATAAATTTTCTGAACTCTAGACATCGTCATACTCTTAGTGAGAAATAGTGATAGTATTGTCGTACCAATATATTTCGATCAAGTTTAACTAGGATTATGTTTTGTATATATTCTTTTCTGTGGCGGTACATGTCCGTACCGTATTTCCAAAGACAGCAAACGGCCAGCGAGTTCTTTATGTCCGCGTATGACATGGAAACAGGGTACCGGTATAACTTCATCGAGATGCCGCCAAATGTAAAAGAATCTTTGGAGAACAAGAAACAGACTACTGAATTTTAGATAATGTATTCAGGATTCTTTATTGCATAGGCTTTATCCCAAATTAAAAAATCATAACGTGCACGACTCAGCCAAGGTTTGACATACCGTAATCGCTGTAAACTATAGTGTTGTTGTTCTTGCTGTAATTTGTCAGGTAATTATTACGATTTTTCTGCGAAATTTTCTGTTATGTTTTATAATTCCTTGCATTGCTGACGAGTGAGTTATTCTGATTTAACAATCAACAGATCGTCCTTGTGTCCTAGATTCCTAGCTATCATCTTATCATTTCGTCCGAGTCGAGGGTGCATGTCCTTTATAAATAAGTTATTTTGGATGTTGCACGTAGACCTACACAATTCTGTCCTGTTCCCTCTATTTTTGAATGTGATTTTTGTAGTCAAATTCACATTTGTCTTGAATTATGAAATCTTGGGGTTTAAAATCGTGGAGTTGATTATCTTGCTTTGTCTTACTTGGTATCCGGTGTACTGTACATACCAGAGTTGATATCTTGAAATTTGGCCTTTGAATTCGTGATTACATATCCTCAAAATTTCTCTTGATCGATACAGACGGAATTTGGAAAACATTTAATAAATTGCCGGATTCAACAAGCAAAGTTGGCCAGATTCCTGCTGCTAGCATTTTAACATAATTGCATTACAATGTGCATAAAACCAATCCGCCTTTTGCACATTCTTGAGAGGACAAAGAGGCTGTGCAGTGACCAGCTACTTGTTCGTATAATTCCACTTTGCCGTATCTTTTAAATCATGAGAATATTTCGAACTGGTGATAGCTGGCATATTTTCATGCAATATTTGCCCAGTTATACATTATTCTAAGCATAATGACACTTTCTTTGAATACTGGAAAAATATAGTATATAATTATATCAGTTATCACCAGTTCAAAATATTCTCCCGTGTTAAAAGATAAGACAAAAAATATAGGAACCACTAGCTCATCAACTGAAGATCAGCTATCACCAATTCAAAACATTTTTCTGGGTTGAAGATAGGAAAAAGTGAAATTATACAACCCAGTGAAGTCACGCGTCACTGCACAGACAGGCTCTTCTTTGCTCTCTCAATAATGTTCAGAGGGCGGATTGCAGGTTAGTTAAGAGTCGGGATTTAACGTAATTTATACTGTGTGGGCTTCGGGATTGGCTTGAAATGTTAGTGGGAAGCTGTGAAAGGGACCGACATGTGTGTGCATAATAACACCTCGAATATGATGATTTTCACGGCGTTTTGTTTTACTTAGCCATATGTTCCTCAGGGCAAAATATATGTCGAATAACAGTAAAGTAGCGAGAATATTTTAAGCAAAAACAGATATGAAAAAATCTGTCACACATATGTGATTTTGATATACATTCGCCTACATCACATGCAGCAAGAATTAATCCACCAAACGGTTGTCATGTCCACATGGTCGTGGGTGACTGGATAATTAAACTATACAGGGCTATAATTTCAAGTTTCATCCTCACATATATATCATATTTGTCTGCCCAAAGTTAGCGGACTGCAAGCCTAACCATCTATCCGTCAAATTTCAGTATTATATATTGTAACATATAATTGTCCCATGTATATTTACTAGAAATCCACTACGTTCAATGTTTAAATTTACAGACTATTCACGAAGATATCTACTCTACGTCAAGTCCTTAAACAAATAAGAAGATAACTAAGAGCTGATACAGGATACCTTGCTGTAGTTTTGGATGCAGCACTCATAACATTCAAGTCTATATTTCAACGCTAAAGAAAGAATTATTAAGACTGTCCGGCTAATGCTCGTTAAACAGCATACCGTTACCCAGGCTTAGTTAGCTATCCAGTATTCTCTAAATCGATCAATTCAGCAGGCCCGGAATATCCACCAATTCGCTGGGAGATTTGGGTTTTGCCTTAATTGAATCAGAGAATCTCTATTCATTGCTTACCAAATGGCCTTTGATCTCCGACTGAAACCGACATTGGGTGTCAAAGCAGACCTCCATCTCTGGATGGCGACATGTTAATTCAAAATATTGGAGAGACAACGGCTCGAGAACTCATTCGACTCATCAGAAAAAGCCCAGGTATCCTCCATTGAGATTTACCTGGACTTATAAAGATGGTCTGGGAAATTTGGTACGTGTCATCAATTATCGAAACTCCACCGAAGGCACCGGCAGCTGGAATTTATCACACTGATATCATCCTAGCAGGCCAGGTTAGCGACCGGCTGTATAATCCTCTGGCCAAGACGATTTCAGCCACAAGTGAAAACCAACCAATCAGTAGCCCAGGTTACAAATGCATTCGAATTCCCCAATGCGAGAATTACGTGAATAAATTTATATCGTCACCATCCCGCAACCAACATCAATTACAGGATATATACTATCTAATCGACACAGATGTCATAGGACATGTACATGGGAATCCAGGTATATGTGTTTAATGCTAATTGTTTCTACAGGATGAATATTACGAGATGATGTTGTTACTGTTTTGTTTTTCTTTTTAACCGCGGATCTGTTTTTCATTTGTTGAAACAGCTTATTACGTTTCCCAGAAGGCAGCTTCAGATGAAATGAAGTAGGCCTACCTTGGTCAAAATTAACAAAACAATAGTCTTATAATGAGCTTCAAAATACGCCCGTGCGAACGTTTAACGGCAGAAACCAACACTTTGAGAGTTTTGAGAGTCGCGCTATGATCCCCCCTAACAAGCATTGTAAGACTTGAATTTGACCTTCCGAAAATGTGGTGCGGCCATCTTCAATAAAGTGATAGATCACCATAGGTCAGAGTTACATGATGTGGTCAGAAAGTGGAAAGCCTATAGCTATAAGCTTACAAAAGTTATGACTAAACGTAATTATTATAATTTGGCTTTGGAAAAACTAGGTCAGGGTCGGTCAGTGGCCCATCACTAGTAGTATGAATTTGAAAGGTCTAACTTTAAGCTTAAAATATATCACATTAACCAGAATTTGGCCTTGATGAAATAGGTCATGGTCCGTCAACTTGTACTTCTAGTCCATCACCATGCAATGCCATATTTAGTACAAATTTGGAAAGCCCAGCATTAACCCTTCAAAACATATATCGCATTAACTAAGATTTGACTTCGATAAATTAGGTCAATTTCGGTCAACTTGAATAGGTTTCTAATCAATCACCAGTTATGCAGTATGAATATCGACAGCCTACATGTAATCCTTGAAAAGATATCACCGGACCCGGCAGTTGACTTCTATTAAATAGGTCAAGGTATCTTCGATAGACCATCCTCTGTTGCATATGTTATATGAATTTGGAAAGCATGACAAGAATTTAACCTTCAAGAGATAGTGTACTGACGGACGCATCAAACAGACAACACCCTTTGGCAAAAATTGACCTAGAGGTAAAATCAGTAGGCTACTTCGCCATCACAATTCACATCTCTAAACTGTACAGCATAAAGATAACAATTTTCAATGATTTACCGAGTTTCGTCCATAGTGACCTTGACCTTGACCTTTGTCCTCTTTCCACATTGCCCCATGGGAAAGTCATACCCGAAGTTTGGTACCAATAGAACTGGAGATTTTGTGCAGCTTACAAAGTTAACAGACGGGCAGAAATCGTGATCGCAATATACGACCGTCCTCTGTCGATGAGCGTATAACAATGATCTTTATCGTACTAAATTTTATGAGGTCATCCCCAATGACTTATTTGGCCCACAGAAAATTTGATCTCCAAATGAAACGTTTCGCTCTGGAGCGTTCAAAGACGGCGTGACCTCACCGCCTCCCCCCAGGCCGAGGTATAATCTATATAGGCCTATAATTCCTAGTGACAATGCATGTATTCGTTTCCGCTTTGTTGATTAGTGAACATGGGTTGCAAACAATTTTTAGTCTTGAAAGCTTTTCGACGTCCTATTGTTTTCGAGTCACCAGGTCAAATTAATTCTACATTATATATATTGAATTTAAGGGTCCGCTAGTCTGGCATTGCTGTTGTTGTTACAATTTGTTTTCCATAACTTGAAAACATGGCAGTGTGACTAACGTCACAGGACCTACGAAATAGGGTTTGATATAATTTAAGTGTGTACTCGAGAGATGACTTGGGGGCCCTGTGTGCTACCATGAGAGAATTTATATAGCATCTCTAAATTGACAGTGGGAACTTTTAACTTTTCCAGATGTCATCGCTGGTGAGTCGTTAGCATAGCAACTATTATCGCCCTCAGTTTCTATTACCATGGGCACTGATCAGCCCAGCAGTACAGCACGAGGTGTTGGGAGGAGAGTCCGAGAGAGCGGGGCACCCCCCCCCCCCCCACCCCTTTTCTCGGCATTAGGAGATTTTTTCAAATTAGCGTAGGGAATGGTGCTCTGTCAGAGCAGTTGAGAAGTAAATGTTTCAAGTCCCAAAATAAGACCGGAAAGTGGAAAAGAAACACAAATTTGAAGTGAGAACGGTCAAGATCAGAGATTTGTTAGAATGCAAGAATCAAAAGAGAGCCATTCTCCATGGATATATTTATTTGGCATTCAACTTCAAGGTACCTCATCTGAAGAGAGTACATAGTAATAATCAATGAACAATAAAGCACACACGAAAAAAATAAACAACTGGTTATAGGTTACTGAATTTAAAACACAACGATGATCTTATTATTGATCTCTTCAGTAATAACAGATAATAGGGTCATTGTTGTGTTTAAATTTAATAATTTCTCTCATAAAATCCAGTAATTTTTTATTTCTTTTTGAGGTAGAACATTTTTTAACTAATGACTGAACTGAAGAAATTATGCA
>JAVTVY010034461.1:0-15518 GCA_036873755.1 Hanleya hanleyi
CCCACCCACTCCACCACTCCAGCAGCCTACATCCTAAATACAGACCCGAGGAGTCGACCCGGTGAACATTGGATAGCGGTGTACGTGGACACCCAAGGTCAAGGTGAATACTTTGATTCCTACGGACTTGCACCCCTCCATGCCGATTTGGTGAAATTCATGGACGTCTCTACTACAGAGTGGCGTTGGAATACGCAAAGATTACAAGGACCCTTGAGTGGTGTGTGCGGACAGTACTGTGTGTTTTATCTCACTCACCGGAGTAGAGGACATTCTATGCCTACCATTGTACATATGTTTGATGATTATTGTCAAGCCGAAGACCGGGATGTCCTCGTCTATGACTGGACGGCCTCTCGTTTTAATGTGCATGCTCCATTTCTCTGGTTAACTTAAAAAATGTACTGCGCGCGCGCGCGCAGACCACTATTATTATTATCACATTATATTGTTATGACGTTGTTGTTCTGACGTTCATTGTTGAATAAATTGATGAAAAAACACAAAAAAATGATTTGACTTTTTCTCTCTTTATTTAAGTCAACAAGAATGATGAGTTACTCTATACAAATAGAATACAGGGTACAAATAGTAGGGTATGTACACATAGAATAGTAGTGATTAAGGTACAAAAAAAGTTTGTCAGGAGTAGGATTCGAACCTACGACGGGTTTCACCGACCAGCACTTAGGACTGGCGCCTTAGACCACTCGGCCATCCTGACTTTTACAGTTTTATAACTCGTGTATCCACAGTTAATGTTCCACATTTTACAAGTCCAAGTATGTAGTGCTCACACCGTCGGCCAATACTTTTCGTTTGGGATAAAAGAAAGTAAAGGCGTCTCTTTGCTGGATATAGGTCCGCATCTGGTGGTCGACGACCCGGAATCCGCGATTAGTGCCACTCGCACTGGCCTGGCTTTGTAACACGTCCAGGTAGAGAGCTTTGTCTATGTTGGGATCGCGCCGGCTCACTCCTTTGCAGCTAAACTTATTCTCTCCTCCATCTCCTCCGTAACAGTAGTAGGTCTTGGAGGAGAGCGCAATCATAGCATCTCCGCTCCACTCCAGCTTGAAGAGCCCGGGTGTCCGCTTGTCGTAGGTGTAGTGATCGCGTCGGGGTAGCCACTGGTCCCGTTCCGCCTCATATTGTACCCGTAACTCGGGTTTGACGAGAGACTCCCAGTCCGGGTTGGAAACGGTCATGTAGGCCGAATCTGTGTCCATTTCCATGAGTTGCCAGTCTGAGGGATCAAAATACACACCCATAAAATCATAGATGAATTCCAGCATCCTCAGCTTGGCCACCTGATAGACCATACACCCAATTTGGAGGGGTAAATTGTACCGGATAGTCTTCTTGGCTGAAGTGACTTCATAGGTGTCGTCATCGATCACCTCCACGGATCGAAACAGCGGGGAATTCACTTTTTTGCGGGCTTGGACAGTGGTGCAAATGTTCACATTGACGTGCTTATCCTGGTTGGTTACCGTTTTTCCATAATAACCATTGCCAGTGAGTTTCCAACATTCAGCCATGATGGCCTGACTCGGGTCTTGATCACCTTGACGACGGGCCTTCGTCACGAGGTCCGCATTCTCCGCAAAACAAGCCTCTGGTACGTACTGGATTACCTGATAGATTTGAGTAATTTCCAAACCGTGTTGCATGTACCACTGCAGTAAGGGGGTGCCCAGCAAGATTTTCTCGGCCCACATACTTCCAATCAACATGCGGCGAGGTTTAGGCAAACACTCGTGTTGCTCCGCATAGGCGCTCATGGTCTCTCCAATGTCAGCCCGACCCACCAGCGTGTTCTTGAAGATAGGCGGACACTGGGCGAAGGGGGGCTTGAGAGTGTCGGGAACATGCACATCACATTCTACAAAGCCGTAGAGCTGACCCGAACGAATGGCGTCCAACATCTGGGGTAGACTGAGCAGTCGCCGACGACTCAAGGGATATTCACGCTCTTTTAAGAACCGTTGTAAATGGGGTAGGGCCTGGCACATCGTGTGGAATTCACACTCCCACATCTCTATGAGATGGTATCCTCGCTCTTTGACATAATCACCGTTGGTCACTACTTCGTCCCGTAATTCTTGTGCCGATTTTCCACATCGCTCATTGAAGCGGCCAGCGCGAAAATGACATTCGTGGCCGTGCCAGTAACACCCGTAAAACTGGAATACAGTGGGTGTGCCTTGTACAAGGGCAAACCCATCGACGGGAAGTCGGCGATCTCCTATCCGCTTCTCCGTGGCGTTGGTCTGGTGACGAATATAAATAGCCCGTCGATAGGCTTCCCAGTCTAACCACTGGTCGGCGAGATGTTTGTACGGCGTGCGTTGAGGTGTAAAATGCCGACCTTCTGCCAACCAACGTGTATAATGTCCACTGGGCATAGGTTGTGCGAGCGACCACAGGTACAAGGCATTCGCGTCAAAACCGATGATTTTGGCACAGGGTTTTCCACTAGGGAGAGTAGTGACGTCCTTCTCATGGTAGCGGTGGAAAATAAGACTGGGGCCACCCACAATGTTCTGCTTCAAACAATCGTGCATGTCTGCATCTTTTCGTTGTATGAGTGAAAAGTACGTAGGACACTCTTGAAACAGATGGCGAAGCGCCAGACCGGGTAAACTCAAGCACTCTTTGAAGATGTCCACATGCATTTGGCGACGAAAGAGTTGCACCATTTTCTCGGCCGCTTCGAGAAAGGGCACGACGTCCAAATTGTTGTACCACACCAGGAAATCTCGCAACGTCTTCATGCTGTGGCAGTTCCACACTTGTTGAAGTTCGATGTAGGTGGCCTCCGGCAGAGCTTCCCCTTTCAGGTCATTGTAAAACGCTTCCCGAGGTGGTAACTGGGTGTCTTCTAAGCGGTCCAGGCTCGTCATATAGGTGTAAGGAAAGTAACCTTTGGTTTGTGCACAGTCATAGGCCTTGACCCACTGGTCATAGCTACAATTTGGAGCTAAATAGTTCCGTACATCGAGAAAATGCAGTGATGTGGTAGTGAGGCCCATGTGGTTGTTGATCTTCTTGATCACCGACTTGAGGGTATCGGACTGCGCCAAGTAAGGATAGAGAAATTCCTTCACCATGTTCAAGTCGTATCGCCCCGAACTGAAGCCGAGCACCGGTAACTGACCTAAGTATTGAAGGAACCGTAACTTCAATTTCTCCGCATAAGGTTTAGGTAATGGGACATCCTGCGACTGCAGAGGCTGGGACTGCTGGGACTCGCACTCGGACTCGGACTCTTCATCGTCGCTGAACGCTACACCCGGTTCAGGAATGCGGTCGTCCAGCTGGGTCAGTACGTCGTCGAACTTGGCCACCAACAATTCCGTACTGGCCGCACTGACTCGCTCTAAATACTCCATCATGCGGGTGATCAACTCATGGGCTTCCCCCGTGGACACGAAACACACCGGTGCAGCGTCATAGCCAGGTACATTGGATGAAATGCTGACACTGAGGGGGATATGTCGCTGTGTCCACTGCGTTTTAGCCGAAAACAGGTCCATGGGCTCCAACACGGCCTCAAAATCATAGCATGCCCGGTAGGGAAAATAACGGTCCTCTTCCGGTATGATGACACCCTCATCGGCCAGTTCCTGGAAAATAGTAGGTGTATTATGATACACTCCACCCGGATAGACTCGCTTGACACTGTTGTCACAGATTTTCTCGTGGCAATGTAAGTTGTAAGACTGGTTAAACACACGATGGCATTGGGCACAACTGAAAGACTGAGCGTACAGGCTCATATTGGTAATGAGCGAAAAATGACTCACGCCATTGTCATCGAACACATTCACTTTCATCGTAGCAGCATACCGTTCTGTGGATCGCCGAACCAATTCAGCCACATAGGTATCGTCATCCTCCCGTCGTAATCGATAGACAAAGATATTAATATCAAACAGGGACTCCACGACATCCAAATGCTTGAAGGGGACACCTCGGAAGTGCCGCTTATCCATGTCGTGCTGCTCTAGATATTGTTCCCAATAGCCATCGGCCACTGTGTCACAAGCCCGGGGGTCACACTCGTCCAGATGCACGGCCAAACACCGAAACATACATTTCCGGTCTTTGTAGGCCCCCCCTTTTTTTCCTGCTGTTAATGCATTCAGGCCTTTTCGAAAAAGCAACCACGGGGGGAGTTGTACAGGAGCACCGATCGGGTGATCTCGCATTTTCGTGACGAAAAATGTGACGTTAGTGACCATTTCCACAAGCCATTGGGTATTGGGGCGTTGCAACCGAGCCCATTCCAATGGATCCAACGTCGTCAATTGGTCGATGAGTGGCTCCAGAGAAATCGCATCCGTCACGGTGAACGGCTGATCAAACACATAGGTATTATTGCTGGGATAGAAATACCGCAGTTGGTCCGTCTCTTTGTGCCGTAAGATATACCCAAATGTGACATTCAACTTATAGGCTGTCACCTGATCTTTGAAAATGTTCTCGGCATATGTAGTGAGATACGTGAGGTCCTCCAGCCGAAAATTGTATAAGTCCAAAAGACGACGATCACGATGAAAACAATGGCGTATGGTAGCCCAGTGTCGTTGATAAATGGCCCTGACACGCGCATCTTCAGGCAAGACTTCAACCGGAGGTGCTGCTGGGTCCAAGGGAAAATCTTCTCCACGTCTCATGCTTTTCGTCTCATACAAGCGGATAGGCAAGCAAGGCAGAAATGCAGGCAGGCAGGCTGGCTGGCTGGCTGGCTGGGAGAC
Organism: Hanleya hanleyi; assembly: GCA_036873755.1. Taxonomy (NCBI): domain Eukaryota; kingdom Metazoa; phylum Mollusca; class Polyplacophora; order Lepidopleurida; family Hanleyidae; genus Hanleya; species Hanleya hanleyi. The sequence continues at coordinate 4,764 of JAVTVY010034461.1, forward strand.
AGGTCAGGTAAGTCAGATTGAATACACCCTTTCCCTAAAAATGGACTCCTTTTATAGCCAATTGACCTCATTTGCATATTTTCAGTAACCACAGTCCACCATTTTGAAACACACCACCCATAACACACACAAACAAGCCGCCATCTTGAAAACGACCACCCCTAACACACACAAACAAGCTGCCATCTTGAAAACGACACCCAAAGACCTCATTTGCATATTTTGAGGGGACAACAGGCCGCCATCTTGAAACCGACCACCCCTAACACACACAAACAAGCCGCCATCTTGAAACACATATGCAAATGAGGGCTGGGGAAAACCCATTACACACACAAACAAGCCGCCATCTTGAATACGACCACCCCTAACACACACAAACAAGCCGCCATCTTGAACATATGCAAATCAGGGCTGGGGAAAACCCATTTGCAAATGAGGGCTGGGGAAAACCCATTACACACACAAACAAACCGCCATCTTGAAAACGACCACCCCTAACACACACAAACAAGCCGCCATCTTGAACATATGCAAATCAGGGCTGGGGAAAACCCATAACACACACAAACAAGCCGCCATCTTGAATACGACCACCCCTAACACACACAAACAAGCCGCCATCTTGAAACCGACCACCCATAACATACACAAACAAGCCGCCATCTTGAAACCGACCACCCCTAACACACACAAACAAGCCGCCATCTTGAAACACACCACCCTAACACACACAAACAAGCCGCCATCTTGAATAAACACAATGAACCCAATGACCTCATTTGCATAAAACTCATTTGCATAAACTCACGCATGCGCACACACACACTCACAACCCAAAAATAAATTCTGCGCATGCGCAGTTGAGACCTAAAGCGGGTTAATGCTTGCTACCTACTACTGATGGTCCATCTCTACACCAAACTCACCCCACGCACCCACAAAATGTCCACTTTCGCTACTACTCGTACCGATGACGTCATCAATGACGTCACAGATGACGCGGACATCCCTCAAATGGGAATGTACACACCGAGAACTACAAGATGACACCTTCCAGGACGCATTCGAACCGTGAATAGCCCATCTCGACCCCAAATACCTTCATGTACTGCCCGAAAATGTCCACTTTCGCTACTACTCGTACCGATGACGTCACCGATGACGTCACAGATGACGCGAGCATCCCTCAAATCGGAATGTACACTCCGAGAACTACAAGATGACACCTTCGAGGACGCATTCGAACCGTGAATAGCCCATCTCGATCCCAAATACCTTCATGTACTGCCCGAAAATGTCTACTTTCGCTACTACTCGTACCGATGACGTCACCGATGACGTCACAGATGACGCGAACATCCCCCAAATCGGAATGTACACGCCGAGAACTACAAGATGACACCTTCCAGGACGCATTCGAACCGTGAATAGCCCATCTCGATCCCAAATACCTTCATGTACTGCCCGAAAATGTCCACTTTCGCTACTACTCGTACCGATGACGTCACCGATGACGTCACAGATGACGCGAACATCCCCAAATAGGAATGTACACCCCGAGAACCACAAGATGACACCTTCCAGGACGCATTCGAACCGTGAATAGCCCATCTCGATCCCAAATACCTTCATGTACTGCCCGAAAATGGCCACTTTACTTACTACAACCAACTGCGCCTGCGCAGATTGACGCTACTTGCATTCAAAAACACGCCATTCTGACTCTACCCCACACAAGCTTCACTTTGACACCCTCCACGACCCATTCGGATCCATAGCGGTCCATCTCTACCCAAACACCTTCAAAAGGCCCACTTTCGCTACAACTTGTACTAATGACGTCATCGATGACGTCACAGATGCTGTAAATATCCCTGAAATCGGGGTGTATACTCCGAGAGCTACAACATGATACATCCCATGACGCATTCGCAAACGCGGATGGTCCATCTCTACACCAAATACCTTCCTGCACTGCCCCAAAAGGCCAAATAACATCCTTCACTGCTAAAAATGCCCACTTTCGCTACAACTTGTACTAATGACGTCACCAATGACGTCACAGATGCTATAAATATCCCTGAAATCAGGGTCTATACTCTGAGAGCTACAACATGACACCCCACACGACGCATTCGCAACGCGGATGGTCCATCTCTACACCAAATACCTTCCTGCACTGCCCCAAAAGGCTCACTTTCGCTAATATCCTACTGATGACGTCATCGATGACGTCACAGATGCTTCGGACATGCCTCAATTCGGATTGTACACCCCGAGAGCTACAAAATGACACCTCACACGACGCATTCGGACTAAGGATGGTCCATCTCTACACCAAACCCACCCCCACGCACCCACAAAATGTCCACTTTCGCTACTACTCGTACCGATGACGTCATCAATGACGTCACAGATGACGCGGACATCCCTCAAATCGGAATGTACACCCCGAGAACTACAAGATGACACCTTCCAGGACGCATTCGAACCGTGAATAGCCCATCTCGACCCAAATACCTTTATGTACTGCCCGAAAATGGCCACTTTCGCTACTACTCGTACCGATGACGTCACCGATGACGTCACAGATGACGCGAACATCCCTCAAATCGGAGTGTACACCCCGAGAACTACAAGATGACACCTTTCAGGACGCATTCGAACCGTGATTAGCCCATCTCGACCCCAAATACCCCTTTCATGTATTCGAAATGGTCTCACTTCAAGACATGCCACCGCGCATGCAGAATGCCGATATTTCAACTCCCACACCCAGTCCATCAGATGCCCTTTCGCTGAATGCTTCACTTCGACACCTCACACGACCCCATCGGTCCACTATAGCCTCAGCTCCAAAAAGGCTATTACCTTCGCCACCGCATGTGCAGGAATGCCGATATTTCAACCCCACACCCAAATCCAATTGATGCCCTTCACGAATAAGTCACTGATACCCTTACTGACCTATTGGTCCATTAGGACTCCCCTTAGCTCCAAAAACGTCTATTTCCATACTCCTTGGGCCATCAAGCGCATGCGCAGAAATGCCGACAGTTCAACCCCACACCCAGCCATCAGATGCCCCTTTCACGAATGCTTCACATCGATACCTCACCGACCCCATTGGTCCAGCCAGCCCCCTAGCTCCCAACACGGCTATTTTCATACCTTTGGGCCACCGCGCATGCGCAGAATGCCGATAGTTCAACCCCACACCCAGCCCAACAGATGCCCCTTCACGAATGCTTCACATCGATACCTCACTCGACCCCATTGGTCCATTAGGGGCTCCCCTACATCCCAAAACGGCTATTTTCATACCCTTCGGCCACCGCGCATGCGCAGAAGGCCGATATGTCAACCCCACATCCAGCCCATTAGATGCCCCTTCACATAAGCTTCACTTTGATACCTCACTCGACCCCATCGGACCCATTAGGGGCTCCCTAGCTCCAAAAAGGCTATTTTCATACCCTTCGGCCACCGCGCATGCGCAGAATGCCGATATTTCAACCCCACACCCAGCCCATTAGATGCCCCTTCACCTAAGCTTCACTTTGATACCTCACTCGACCCCATCGGACCATTTTATCTAGGGACTACTTTTTCTCCGCGGAAGCTTTTTCCGAGACCGAATCACCGCCAAAACCGCGGCCAAACCGCATCACCGCGCATGAATACATTTTTTTTTTTTTTTTTTTTGCCGGAACTTTTTTTTTTTTTTCTGCCGGAAATATGCACTCATTGACCTTTGGTGTGTGGGGGTGGGTTCAAAATGGCGGACTGTAAGTAGCCGCCATTTTGAAAAAAAAAAAAAAAAATTCAAAATGGCGGCTACTTACAGTCCGCCATTTTGAACCCACCCCCACTCACATATCCACTCAGGCCACGCCCCATTTCGCCTCATCACGCCCCAATACACCCCAAAAACCGCCCCATTTTTTGTTCTGCGCATGCGCAGTGAGGCGCTATTTGGATGAAAGACTCTTTGTATACTACTCACAAATGACACGCAGATCTAGCGTCGCAAATGTTCTGAAGTATATTTATCTTGGAGCGAGCGTACAAAATTGCATTGTAATCTCAATTTAATTATTTTTTAGAACATTTTAGGATACGATGTCTAATTATCATGTGAGAATTCGGATTTTTTAAGTATTTATTATTGTGAATGTACTAAAGTTAACAAGATTATTACATGTAAGTCCATGGAGTGCCCTATCGAATGCAATGAAATAAGTACTTCGATACCATATTCGGATTGTCCATGGTCAGTTCTTATTTGCTTTTGTCATTGGTTCAGCTCTTATTGAAAATTGTTTTGACAATGCCATGGATTGACCAATCGTCCTTAAAGTCGGTTGCACCTGTTGTATTAGTTGTGAAACGGTCACTTACTGACCGATTTCAAGTTATGAACGGCGCGTATATCGTTGATTCGGAATTGACATCTCGACAGCCCCATTATATTACAATGCTGGTCAGTTAACATTTATCGCAAATCACTAGATATTTTATTTGACCATTAGCAGGATTCTATCCCTTAAATAAATACTGAAATTACCGCCTTAACCCACCTTATTTCGCGCAAAAATCACTACTGGAAAAATCGCACGTGTTTTTCGACTCGGTGTCAATTTGTCATTGCGCAGTACCGGAAGTATTACGTTGCCGAATTGACCGGAAAAAACCAATGCAGGTCGGTTGTTTGACATTCATTCGAGTCCACGGAAACAGACGTTCCAACAAACCTAAAAAAGATTTAAACAGATGCTTTATTTCAAGAAATATCAGGCGTTGATTCAGAAAGTGATCCGCAACTCTCCGTGATTCAGAACTCCCCCAAACACTGTACCTCGGAAACAGATATTGCCTGGGCTTACAAAATATATAGGTATGAATAACTTTCGTATCATCCAAGAGGTGTGGTATATCTGCAATTTTGAACAAGTAGATCATCACATGACTCGAAAATGGCGGTTTACGTTGGGGTTACGTCGGTAGACTTTAGCGGATTGGCTGACGAAGTCACGTGGTATTGATTTATGGAAATTCCCTCTTGCAATTGCCGAAAGTAGTCTGAAATGGATACACACGATCCCAGGGTCAGTCTTACCGCGTATAGATGACCGAAATGGTTACAGGTTGATAGGGTAGGACAAATATGTCCGAAGAAATATGTGAATATTTAGCGGAAAAGCGTACGTGGTTCTAGATGTATGAATGTTTATGTATTGAAAGCTTATGTTATTTCTTCGGGATGGCAAAACATTGAATATTGACCGCGTGAGATCGACAGACCTGTATGAAGTCATGCTAATTTAAATGGCAACCATTAATTATTAATGAGAAAGTCAAGGTTGGTTCATGTATATAGGCTACGGTATATTCAATATCACCAAGAAAGATATATAGTTTCTGGCATATAAATTGTTTTGAAACAGATCCCCCACCTAAAGGCTTCACTGGTGGATTTTAACTGCAGTACCGGTAAAATTTAATCCCTTCAACTTCATATAGATGTTTCATGAATTCCAGGGTGACAAAATTACAAGGTGTTTATAGGTTATATACCGGTATCCCTGTTTTCAGTGCTTCTGAACCTCTGTTATTACTCGTCAGTAGTAGTGTCACCGCAAAAAACCGCACCTTTCACCCGGATGTAAAAATGACGTCACAACTTCCGACGGTGGCGCCATCTGTACACTTTGGACGCAAGGGAGACAACTCTGGCTGGTACATGGGGCGTGACCTCTGGACATGTCCAGACTTGTCATCGGCAATGGCGGATCACTATAGGTCGGTTAACCTTTGACCTTTGTATTCTTCCGCGGTGATGCGGTCATGTCTGGCGGTGATGCGGTCGCCTCCGCGGAGAAAAAGTAGTTCCCAGAAAACAAATACGCTGCATGGTCCGATTGGGTCGAGTGAGGTATCAAAGTGAAGCATTCGTGAAGGGGCATCTGATGGGTTGGGTGCGGGGTTGAAATAGCGCCATTCTGCGCATGCGCGGTGGCCAAAGGGTATGGAAATAGACGTTTTGGAGCTAGGGGAGCCACTAATGGTCCGATGGGGTCGAGTGAGGTATCAATATGAAGCATTCGTAAAGGGGCATCTGACTGGACTAGTGGTTCGGGCGTTGTCACCATTCTGCGCATGCGCAAACAGGGAATTGTGGGAAAAGGGTATGGACATAGACGTTTTGGGATCGAGGTGAGCCCCTAATGGGTCGATAGAGTCGTATGAGGTATCAATGTGAAGCACACATGAGGGGGCATCCCCCTGGACTAGTGTCTCGGCCGTTGTCACCATTCTGCGCATGCGCAGATAGGGAATTGTGGGAAAAGGGTATAGAAATAGACGTTTTGGGATCGAGGTAAGCCCCTAGTGGGCTGATTGGGTCGAGTGAGGTATCAGTGTGAAGCACACATGAGGGGGCATCCGCCTGGACTAGTGTCTCGGTCGTTGTCACCAGTCTGCGCATGCGCAGACAGGGAATTATGGGAAAAGGGTATGGAGATAGACGTTTTGGGATCTAGGTAAGCCCCTAGTGGACCGATTGGGTCGAGTGAGGTATCGGTGTGAAGCACACATGAGGGGGCATCCGCCTGGACTAGTGTCTGGTCCGTGTTTAACATTCTGCGCATGCGCAGACAGGGAATTATGAGAAAAGGGTATGGAGATAGACGTTTTGGGATCGAGGTAAGCCCCTAGTGGGCCGATTGGGTCGAGTGAGGTATCCATGTGTAGCACACATGAGGGGGCATCTGACTGGACTAGCGGCTCGGGCGTTTTCACCATTCTGCGCATGCGCAGACAGGGAATTGTGGGAAAAGGGTATGGACATAGACGTTTTGGGGTCCACATGGGCCACTATGGGTCCTATGGAGTCGTATGAGGTATCAAAGTGAAGCATTCTTGAAGGGGAATCCCACGGGGTGTGTGACACGTGTAACTGACGTCATTCTACGCATGCGCGGTAGACAAAGAGTATGACAATATACATTTTGGGATCTAGAAGAGCCCCTAATGGGCCGATGGAGTCGTATGGGGTATCAATGTGAAGCACACATGAGGGGGCATCTGCTTGCACTAGTGGCTCGGGCGTTGTCACCATTCTGCGCATGCGCAAACAGACAATTGTGAGCAACGCCCGCCAACGCCAAGCTCAACGCTTCAACGCCCTGGTGAATTAGCCCAAAAGCTCTGATTTTCATGGAATTGTCGCTAATTCATTGGAAATGCAGTTACGCCCGTCAACGCCCACCTTAACGCCCTAGCATAACAACTTGACGCCATGATATAGACAGATGAGAGAAGAAGAACAACAACAAGGATGAGAGAACAACAACAACAACAACAAGTTGTTTTTTTTCATATAGTTTATTTTCCCCTCCATCATAACATACCCACGCTGGGGGAGCCGCGTTGGGTATGTTTACAATTTAAGAATACTCTTGTCCAATCAGAGACCGCCATTTTGTCCTGCCATATTCGTTCTTGCCCGTTAGATGTATTCTCGGCTGCACTTGTCCAATCAGAAACCGTCCTTAAGAAAGTCCCATCTTCGGCCCTGTTCGCTCTCATCCGTTTGTTCTAATCGGCGTCGGTCAGGCCTGGATATTCGTTGGGCAGCATATCCTGAAACAGTTGTTTCCGCATTCTTATCGCATTTTCCATGGCCTCGGTGGGTGGTAACCCCATAGCCTCTTCCAAGTGACGCTTGGTCTTCATGATGGACCTGTGCGTGGGGTCGCCTTTCATTTGAAGCGGTAGTAAGGTATACTGTTCATAGATCGCCATGGCTGTTTTCCTGATGCGGGGCCGCATTTCGGTGTACGCCTGTTGTAAGTTATCCTGTCCCGCGTCCTCGATCGCTTCAGCGTGAGTATTGATATCTGCTGTCACAATACGATCCCAGAAGGTAGGTTCTGCCTCACTTTCCTGGGATGTAGGCTGACTATCTGAGGTCAAGCTCTCCATATCAGTAGATAGACTGTCAGCAATCTTGGATTCGGTATCAGTCGATACACTCTCATTGATCTCTGTATCAGCATCCGATTCAACGGACTCCTCGGCGTCTTCAATCCCATGTATATTTTTCTGGTGTCGCATCATATCGTAATGTCTGGTGAACGTGCGTTCACACTCGGAACAAGTATAAGCCATGTTGACGGTTGAACATCGACTGTGCGTGTTTTGGGAACACACTCGCTTTCATAGACAGTAACACCCGCCAACGCCCACTGTTACGCCTTAACGCCCAATATGTACGCCTTGACGCTCGTATCAACGCTTTAACACACTTCCTTAACGCTTTAACGTCGTTTAATGATGCGTTCAAACAAATGCTGCTTTTGTGCTATTGCTCTGACATACGCCGCTTTCCAGTTCATGCCCGAGGTTTTCAACATCGACGCTGTTCTTTCGATTTCCATATGCACTGGGTCCTTGTGCAACAATTTCATATGGGTGACGAGGTCGACATACTGCTGACGTAAAGCCCGTCGTAGTCTTGGTGCCAATCTGTTATGGGCTAAAATTGCGGCTTCCTCTTTCGAATACCCTTTGCGTTGAAACTTGTTTTCTGTGACCTCCAACATCTCGCCTATCTCAGCGTCCATACTTTCTTTGAACAAATCCTTCCATAGCCTCGAGTTCACATTATGTTTTTCAACCTCGGGTTGGTCCTTCACGGTTGGGTGATATTCCGGGACTGGTGGTATGAAGGAGGCCCGCTGTACGGGGGTGGGTTGCTGCTCTGTCAGGAGTGGACTCGGCGGATGGTGTAGAGGCTGCAGTGATTCCTCGCCGGGTAACAGGTGGGTCGTCAGCCGACGATCTTCGGGGGTATGGGCTTTCAAATCTACGAACAGGTAGCCGTACGGACGACTTGTCGCCCCTTGAAACACCTGCATGAAATGGTCGATGTTCTGAGGATATATTCGACTACCAAACACACGGATTTGTGCTCTGTCAATGGGATTGGAGAACAACACAAAGTATTGGCAGTTCAAGGCAATATCTCTGGACGCCCTCCCTTGAGGAAAGAGATTCTGTGTCAAATAGATGACGGACAGATTCCGATGATGGGATCCTGTAGTAAACAAGTCGGCGACGTGTGAATTGTCCTTGGCCGCACTCATCAGATCATCTAGCACTACCACGTCGGTCTGCTCGGGGTCAAAGTAATACGGTTCGTTTATGTCGTGGGGAATCCCTGGGACGAAGCTCACATTCTGTAACCTTGTAGTTTCGTAGGCGGGCTGCCATTGGCTATAACACCAAACAACACGTGTCGGCGCTGGAGTTGCCACACCTCCCTCTAAGAACTTCATCACCCAGGACGTCTTTCCACATGCCGTAGGGCCGCTCACCGTCATCGTATAGGGATGCTCTACTGCTCTTGTTGGACTTATAGCGGGACTCGGCTGTGTCTCTTGGTTGTGTTTGCGTTGAATGTGCCTGAGCATACTATCGCGACGAGAGAAGGTTCTCTGACAGAACGTACACGTACACGACATGTTCATCAGTCGGCCAATACATATGGACTGATGATGGACACATGTTTGTTCCTATATTTACAGACCACCACCACACACACCACCACCAACTCCACCAACACCACCGCCACACACCACCAACACCACCACCAACGCCACCAACACCACCACCAACACCACCAACGCCACCACCAACGCCACCAACGCCACCACCAACGCGTCAACGCCCGGTGGTGGTGGTGGTAGCCCCCGTGTGGCAGAGCTCTTGGATCGGAGCTCTCGGAGCTGAAAGCTTGCGGAGCTCAGAGCTCGGACATGACGTCATCGCAGGCATGCGCGTGTACCTGTGCTGCACCCGCACCCTGTACCCTATAGCCCGTGGGGAATAGGGTACACCAGGGTGCGGGTGCAGCACAGGTACACGCGCATGCCTGCGATCACGTCATGTCCGAGCTCTGAACTCCGCAAGCTTTCAGCTCCGAGAGCTCCGATCCAAGAGCTCTGCCACACGGGGGCTACCACCACCACTACCGGGCGTTGACGCGTTGGTGATGGCGTTGGTGGCGTTGGTGGTGGCGTTGGTGGCGTTGGTGTTGGTGTTGGTGGCGTTGGTGGTGGTGTTGGTGGTGTGTGGCGGTGGTGTTGGTGGAGTTGGTGGTGGTGTGTGTGGTGGTGGTCTGTAAATATAGGAACAAACATGTGTCCATCATCAGTCCATATGTATTGGTCGACTGATGAACATGTCGTGTACGTGTACGTTCTGTCAGAGAACCTTCTCTCGTCGCGATAGTATGCTCAGGCACATTCAACGCAAACACAACCAAGAGACACAGCCGAGTCCCGCTATAGGTTCAACAAGAGCAGTAGAGCATCCCTATACGATGACGGTGAGCGGCCCTACGGCATGTGGAAAGACGTCCTGGGTGATGAAGTTCTTAGAGGGAGGTGTGGCAACCCCAGCTCCGACACGTGTTGTTTGGTGTTATAGCCAATGGCAGCCCGCCTACGAAACTACAAGGTTACAGAATGTGAACTTCGTCCCAGGGATTCCCGACGACATAAACGAACCGTATTACTTTGACCCCGAGCAGACCAACGTGGTAGTGCTAGATGATCTGATGAGTGCGGCCAAGGACAATTCACACGTCGCCGACTTGTTTACTAAAGGATCCCATCATCGGAATCTGTCCGTCATCTATTTGACACAGAATCTCTTTCCTCAAGGGAGGGCGTCCAGAGATATTGC